>BGPR01033299.1:0-17043 GCA_013235015.1 Araneus ventricosus | reverse complement strand
AAAAAACAGCTGTAGTGATTTTAAATAAAATAAAGAATTCTGGTCTAGCTCTGGGGGGCTGCAGCCCGATAGCCACCCCCCTGGATTCGCCACTGGTGACAATCAATTATTCATGTCTCCTTTTAATCGCGTTTTAAATAAAAGCGTCAAAATGCGCAGAAGAAACTGAATCTTTACGTAGGAGATTAAAATGAGTTCGAAATGCACGCAGCGCGGAAACATTGTGTTTGTTAAAACCCTTCACAGTAGATCCGCAGCTCTCTTTCGATTATCCGGGGTAAACCAGTTACCGGAATAAATGGTAATGTCCTGTCTTTCAGAATAGACCACTCCCATTTCCAATATTCTGACATAATTTTTTTCTAGGATTGTAAATTATATTATCTATATGAAAACCAGTTGTAAATGGTTTCGTCTGTGAGATTTAATTTCTACCCTCTGAAAATGTTTTCTAGTGTCTTTTTCTTTTAAATATCATGGTTTTAAATTGTGTCTTTTGTTTGACGCTGTATAGCTAGGGTTGCCATAATTGCCAAGCATTGATACGGAACGTTTATCATGTTTTATTTATTTAGCACTTAAAAGTGGGTCTGTAACAGTTAATTTTATTAAAACTCTACTAACTTTACTAATGGTGTTAAAAAATCAATAAAGTTTAAGCAATCTAATAAAATGAACTCCTAGAATAATAAAAATGATGCGAGGCTAATCTTTTTTAGTCAGTTATATTTTAAAGTGGACTTTACTTTCTAAATCATATCATTTCTTCTTTCACTTATTTATATAATTGGGTGCAATTCATTTTAAAATTATAATGACGCAGAGTTTTGGGAGAAAACGGGACGAATAGTAATACGGGACTGAGCAGTTAAATACGGCGATAGTCCCGTTATATACGGGACGCGTGGCACCCCCATGTATACTGTTCAGCAACGGATTCCGAGCCTACCGCTTTTGGACGATTTTACACCGGAAAGGGATGTCAGGCAATGAGTCATATGAGCGCATTTCCGGAGTTCTTTGTGAGATCACGCTCAGTAAAATGTAAATATCACCCTTCCATTCTTCACTTTCCCCCTATTTTGATGAAAATAACTCCGCCCGGCGCATGCGCAAAAGCACGGAGGGGTTTCCGAATCCGTTGCTAAACAACAGCTGTCTGGCTTTTGTGCCAATAAATCCTAACCACCTACCTATCTATCTGTTAGAGTTACAAATTCGCTCGTTTCGCTTTGTATGAAGTTATTCATACTTCGCATAATGAATGGCCAAATATAGCTTTTGCACGAATGAACTTCACTTCATACTTTACATATAGAATGACCAAATATGTCTTTTGCGCCAAGAAACCTCATCTCATAGTTCGCATATGATTTTAAATATTATTCTCTTTATGTAATGATTATCTCTGAAATAACTAAACATTTGTCAACTAATTGGAACAGTTGCTATTTTTCATGTTAGTTAACTACGGTATTAGGGAACGTCATCTGACCGTGGTTCAAAATTACGAGGTCCGTCCCAAAATAGCCCTCGTGTTGCTTCAAAAAGGGACGTTATATAACTAAAAACTAAAAAAAACTAAACGGTATTGGGGATATCAATGCTGAAAATTTATATTAAAGAATAGAAATTTCCCCCCTTATCCTTGAATGATACTTGATAACTTATGAAGTGTATAAAGGTTGCTTTTGTACTGAAAGGTATTCCAAGTTTTAATTTATCTGCATGATAATCGATATCGCTTTACTTGTCAGAAGCTGCAGCAGAAATGTGATAAAAGAGAAACATTTAGAATGTTTTGACAACCTTTGAACAAAAGTTTCTCAGAAAACTCAAGTTTTATTTATCGTATTGTCAATGACATCGGTTTAGATTACTGAATTCTCACTGATCTGTTTTGAAAATTAGCTGTAAGTTTTGGAAATGGCTAATGTTTCACTCCGACGCAATACTGATGATAAAAAAAACACCTTCATTTTTTACTTGTTTTAATGGACACGTTAGCATTAAAGAAAGCTTAATCTTAAATGCAACATTTAACTTTTGAAGATAAGATAAAGGAACTAAATCGCATCAATTACACTTCCGGTTTCTTTTAACAAAAAAAAGTCTCCTCATCGCGAAAATCGACGTCTCATTTTCTAATGCCTTTTGAGGAGTGTTATCACGAAAAGTGAAAATCATGAGTAGTTCCTCGAAAGTGAATAACTTCCCGGATTTTAACTATTTGTCCTGGCGGTGCATAAAACATACAGGATGCTGAGCATCAAGTTCCTAAGAGTATTATTAATATCGGTTAATAGTATCAATGGTCATGTGACCATATAAGCCGGAACTATCTGGTTTTTCCCCCTCTACCTGCCCTCACTTCACCCCATACTTAAGTCCTCGAGTATAGGACCCCGGGTTGGAGTTGAGAAGATCACTTGTCACTTCAGTTTCTTGGAGCACCTGTCCCGAAATAGCAGGTTTAACCCTTAAATGCCTGATTTTTTGAAAGTTGATTTAAAAATGTTTTTTGACTTTCATTTCTTATATAAAACATGGGAAAAATACTTTAAAAAATCCTATTTTGTTTCAAGTGTGGTTCATGTCTGAAAAACAGTTTGTTACCGACTGACAACACTGGGCTTTATTTTTCAGAAAAAAATTTCCTTGATAAAATTCTATAATGTCAAACACGGATGAATTTTAATAACTAATTATACGGATAAGAAATTTCCTTCGACATTGTATAATAAAATATAGTATTCTCAAGCGCACAAACAAAGCAAAAAAGATGAAGTCTCAACTGAAAAACATCAATTTATTTTTATTTTTTTATCAGCACTCAGACTACCATCTCTATGTTGTAAATTTATTTAATAGAATTTTCAGTATGTATCCTATTGGCAACAACAGGCATTAGAATTATTATTCTCAAGGTTTTCGAAGACAAAATTGGGGACGTTGCTTAAAGACAACACACTGGGCCTTTAAGGGCTAAAAAACAAAAAAGCCTATAAAAGTCGAGTCACACCCTAGACTCTGCAAGTTTATTCCATTTAGAATTTCAGTGTCTGTTGCAATAGCAATGCAATCAATGTACGTCGACAGGTACAGTATGTTAGTTTTCCTACTGTAATGAGTTCCGAGTCAGCGGGTGAATGTAATAAAAAGACTAAGCAGGAAGAATAGCGGGCCTTTGTGTTTATAAACCTTCTCTATCTGCAACGAAAACGATTTTTGTGACATGAAGAGACATCTTAAATTTTCGCTGACCGGCAATTTCCTCGTTTCTTGTTCACTTCCCCTGACATTATTTACAGATTTCCCGTTTTTATTGTCGTGAACAGTTAATATTTCATTTTGGGTTTTTAGCATTAAATGACGTAACTTGTTGTTTGAAAATTATCCGGTTGTTTTTCAATTAATCTTGTTTATTTTTTCAGGACGCTTAGCATAATCATTCGGAAAAGGTCCTTGAACCTGTAGACATGTATTGAACAATTGTTTCTATGATTTTTTACGTTATTTTGGGTAAAATAAAAGATTAACCATGTTTTTAATATTTGGTTAAATTTATTTCATTTTAACTTCTACAAAATATTCATTTGGAAATATTGAAGTTCTATTCATAACCATACACTAAACACAGTGACGATTTTAAAAATACAAAGTCTATTTCTCCAAAAGAGATAAACTCTTATACATATTAAGCATAATGAGTATACAAAAGAGTTTTTAGTCCGAAGCAAAATATCTTAATCAGTATCTACTTTCATTTAAATTAAATGAGTAAATTAAATAGAATTAATACGATGAACATTTATTAAAATAAATATGAAATAATAAATATTTAAAAATAGGTCATGCTTGCAATACTGTTTTATAACTTACCAAGTAATTCGTTGCAAATCGTAAGCTTTTCATACTGAAAATAATATATATATACACATACTTACTGTAAGAAAGTAATATATTACACAGCCCAGGTCCCGTCCTCGTCATCAGACCGCGGTTCAAAATTACGTGGCCCGTCCCAAAATAGCTTTCATGTTGCTTCAAAGAGGGACGTAAATATAACTAAACTACGATTTTATATAACCTCCTACTTAGACGACACCACCCATTTGAGATATTTTTTTTTGTTTCCAGCTATTTCAAGAGGGTAAAGAATACTTGAGACATTTAAGCTTGTCCAGGTGATTTTTGTATTTAAAATTATTACGTTGACTTAAATATGGATTTAAATAGCAAAAATTGTGTAATTTGATGCTCGTGTCGGACACATTGTTGTAGGTTAAGGGGTTAAGAACACTCTTAAAGAATCGTTGGGAAAATCAAAGGAAACTTCGATAATCTGTAAAATTCGTGAATCCTCTTATGAACACTAATTAATATTTCAAAAAATGCGTGCAAGAAGTTTCATAACTAATAAAAGAGTTTGTTAAAATATTGATACACGGTGATAATGCGGATTTTTTTATCATTTCAAATAAACTCAATTTTTCATCGGATCTTTATAATTTCAAATAAAATTTTTTGTTAAACCTTGTCGAAAGAAAAGAAGTCATGAATTAAAATTTAGTCTCTGTTAGCCGAGTTTTCGATTATGTGGGTTGATTACAGTCAGAATCAGCTCGGATAATCGAGGTTCTACTGTAATAGAAGGAAGCATCTGTCAAAGCCACAATCTAAATTTAAATGCACAGTAAAACTTCGATTAATCGGCACCGTCCAGATCAGGGATGTGACGGATAACCGAATAGACGGATAACAGAAATCTTTTAACACATATGTTCAGTAATGGGATTTCACTGCTAGATTCGGACGAAAATGAAAATCAAATTCTTTAAAAGTGAACAATACATAAGTTTGTATTTTATTTTACAAAACGATAAATATAAATTTCAATATAAGAATGTATTGTAATACAATAAAGCTATGTTACTTTTTAGGCGATGACGGATAACAGAAACTGACGGTTAATCGAAGCTTTACTGTAGTAAAAAAATTAGAATATTTATAAACTTTGATGGTTTTTACAAGTTTTTAAATTAACCTGGATTCTGCTTTTTGCTTACTTCACCATTTGGTGCTATTTGTAATGCAAAATGTCAAATGATTTTACAAATCATTCGTTAGTTTTCAACTGCGTTGTTATAATTCTTATGCTTGATTCACAGTAGTAAACGTAACGCTATTATTTATCTATACGTAATTGTGATTCAATAAAACTTCCTGGTAACTATTCTTTGAAGAGAGTCGGTTCTATTTTGATTACATATAGTTAATGAGATAAATAATGCGTCGTGTAATAAATCATAGGATTCAAGTAAGTATGTTGTATCTACTACATTAAAGACTGCAAGGTCAATTGTTGGTTGTGTGGACTTATCTGAAAAACTACATTTTATTCTTTAAATATGCTAAATGAACCTGTTAAACGGCTTGTCATACTTAGTGCGCGCTATATAATGTTCATTTTTAACATAATTAATAAGTTAACTTTTTTCATAAAAAAAACTATTCGTTACATTTGATTGAAATCATTTAAAATGGTAATTTCAAAACTTTTTATAAATTTTGTGAGTCGCCATTATAACAAAATGCAGTTTTATCATTTTTCCGAAGTATAATGCAAATTATTAAAAACTACGAAAAGCATGTTTTTCTCTAACCATAAAAAATGCATAGATTTTTTTACCTCGTATTATTTACGAGTTTATTCAATTTTTCTATGAAATTCGGCCCATGTAAACTTAGAGACTTACAGACTCTAAGTTTATATGGGCCGAAACAGTAATAACCTCCGTTTCTTAAAACTTAAGTATGTTTCGAAAAGTTTAGAATAATAAATTAACAATTGCATTGATATAATTTAATATTTTCTTTCTGACACTTACCCCAAATTAGGCAAGAGATGCTGATTCTTATTAGCAGTGGTTACAGTTAAAACTGATCTAGGATGAATTCAGTCATTCTTGATTTTACAGAGGATTTATTTTATTTGATAATTGTAAATAACTTCTTTTTCTGATAAGTGATCCCAAACATGGATATCATCTCACACGCGAAGTTTCTAGAGTTTCCGAACTTGGTTTGTAACTATTTATAAAATTAAGTCTCTCCAACATTATTGTATTCTACTTTCAAAATAGCAAATCTCTATTAATTTTTCGATTCTGTATTCCCTCATACTTTTTTTTTACATAAAATTTGGTGTTGGGGGGGGGGGGAAGAATTATATTTTTCAAAGTTTAAAATCTGCAAACCTTATTCAAAATCCAGTTTTTAATACTTCAAGTTTTAGAACTGGTGTAATTTTTATACGACTAGCTTCATTGAACTTAATAAATAGTTATGTATAGTTGAAAATTTAAAAAATTAGGTATAATCCTGAACTGCGCAGTGATTTGCATTCATTAAATAAATAACTTATTACATTTTTATTTGAAATGAAAATTTTTTGAAATTTTAAACTATTACAATTTTTTAATTAATTTTAATTTATGTTTAAAGTTCAAAATTATTTATAAAAGAATATAGAAAAACATTTTTTAACGATGTACACAGCGGCACTTGAAAAATAAAATAAAAAAATCATGCTATATAAAGTTAAGATACACAATTTTTATCGAACATGATATATACTGTTATATTGGCTTGTCCACTAGGATATTCGTTGTGGGTGGCGAATTTGGCATGCTAGGCGAATTTTGGTTTCAAAAAACTTTATTTTTTACAAGGGTGGACATTTTTTTCGTCCAATACTCGAATAATGCGAGTTCGATTGTGTTATTTACAAGATCTTATGCCACATGATACAAAACAACCTCTTAACACGGTCGCGGACACCTAGCTTATGTTATTTGCTGGAACACATAAGCTGCTTGAATAGCATTTCGTGCACAAAAATGTGCATCGTACACCGCTTTGCGTTTTAGCTTGTCGCGAACTTTGACGGGATATCGCGCTTTGTCCCAGCAAGTAGAGCGGCATATGCCGCTTTGTCTACGAACATGTTAATTGTTTTTACACGCTTTTATTTAACTTCTATCGTGTTTGTAAAAACGGATGAAAGCGCTTCATCACTCGCTTCCTGATATATTAAAGTTCGGAACTTTTCTGCGTTTGTGATTTTCCGATGGCAATACAATATTTTAATATTTTTGGAACTTATTTATCTGTTAATCGATTAATTCTTATCAAATTTTGATTCCATATGAGAATCCCTATCTGGTAATGAATTTAAGAAGAAACTTATTATAAAAACCCATAATATTTATGAAAATAGATTAAATATGTTGGAAACTAAGAAATGGAAAAAAATGAAATGAAATTTTGAAAACTTGCTTTTATTGGTGTATTAAAAAGTAAAAAATAATTTTATCGCCAAAAATCTAGAAGTCAAAACAAAATCGTGAAACTTGAGGAGATGAAAACAGTATTATAAGGATATTACGCCTCAATAAATATCATAAAAAAATCCTAAACATTCATCAAAAATTAAAAATATGGAAGTGATTTAAAATTCTAGTATACTTTGAGTATTTTATCAACGCCTCACGTTTTTACTATTTTGTTTTGTACTCCAGATTTTTGAAATTTTTTTTCCTACTTTTTATGTACACTAATAAGCGCATTTATAAAAATATTTTTATTATTTCTGTCTATTTGAAATCTTCTCTTTTGGGGATGTGTTTTCATATTGATTCAACTAAAAGTCCATAGAACACTTGATGATAATGGATTCAAGAAACTTTTGTGTCTAATTAAAACTTCTATAAATAGCTTGATTTTAGCTCATAAATTTAAATATATGATAATTTGACGCATGCATAACGCACAGGCACTTCAGTTAGGAATTAAACAGATTTCAGTTTTTAAATGACGAACCAATTATTATTAGTATTTTTATTATTAGGTTATTTGCGTTTTTCTTCTTAGTTATCCCAATTGAATTTTATTTCTAGAAAATATTTTGTGAGAAATTATAGTTTCCGCGCTGAATTAATATCTCGTCTTCAAAAAGGCTAGAGATACTTCAAATGTAACAGCTAATAAGCTAAAATTATAACGGTAAAAGAAAATGATGACGTATATGCATCAGCCTTCGCGTGTGTGAAGTATTGCTATCGTGTACTCAGAACCAACAGTTAATTCTGAAACAAGGTCAGAAAAAAAATCCTTTCTCTGTATTTTTCCTTACAGAAACAATGTTTTCAACTGTTGGCGTTGCACAGCAACCTTTACCTCAACAAAGAAAGATTTCTGAATCATTCATAGGGCTGTAGCAGAAAATACTGGTTGTGTTTGAAAAGAGAAATTATTGTATTATAAATATCTTTTTATTGCACGCTGTTAAAAAAAGACACAAGATTACTTAATAATTATTAAAAAAGACACTAAATTATTATTAAAAATATTTGAAAGTTAAAGTTATTAGCCGAAAAGATAATTTAACAAACTTTGTATTTCTTGTAGTGAAACAAATCTTAAGCTCTAATAATACCCATCTGCGTTGTATCTGCACATATTTTAGAAATTTTAATTATTGAATAAATTTTACGCGTCTGCTTCCTATTTATTATTATTATTATACTAGTAAAGCTAATGTCGATTTCTGATTATTTAAAATACCTTGTTTTCACAAAGATCTATTTTTCCGTGATGAAAATCTTAATCACATTTGCAGTATCACTTAAACTTATTATGCTTATTTTAAGAATGACTTAAAGAAGAATTTGCGAGGCATTTCCGAAGCTTGCCATCGTTAAGGGATAGATGAATTCTTAAGAAGGCATGATTTTTTAAAAATATAACAATGAAACTGATGTTGAAACTGACTTAGATTGAGTTGGTAAAGAAACTTTAATGACCCTCATTTTAATTCAGTTTTGAAAAAAAATGCCTCTTTAATCCTTATATAAACGGAGATTGTTGAATAATTTCGGCAGTTTTCAACGTTTTGGAAGAGAAGCCTCATATTTCTCCCTAATGGCGAATATTTGAAATTCTCCATCATTTTAAAGATTTCAGTCCGGATTGAAGGTAGTACTTAATTTTTTCTACAGAGGCCTTAACCCTATTCAATTTCGATAAGCGTATACTAGTGCAAAAATATGCCTGAAATCTCTTCTTTCTTTTTTGCATGTCGAAAAATGTTGAAAATTCACGAATTTTATTCACGATTTAATTATAAGTAAATCCTTAGCACGTTGATACTCACTCTGAAATCGGTGATGGACGACAAAGGCAACTTTTTTTCTTTAATTAGTTGATTCTTGGGGAGTTCAATGAAGATTTCAAACTTGCAGAAAAAAATTATTTTTTTCTAACAAAGTTTTCTTAAAAATTGCGGACGTCTAAAGCCATCATTTGTTTTTAATATCTCGATTTCGCTGATATACAAAAGACGGCTATAGACGTCTTGGTAGCTGTGCAGACTAAAACGATAATTTTTGGGAATAATTTAACAAAAAGAAAAATGTATATTTTTAGAAACCAATATATAACATTATTTTTCGCATTAGAATTCAGTTAATTTGAATTCATTTAGATTTTTCTGTAATACAAAGTTTAAAAATTCAAGAATAAACACTTATATTAGCATAACAATAATTTAGAGATACAAAATTCAATTTATAGAAACATTTGTGAGGTTGTAAATGATTGGTCTCAAGCAATTCTGGAAATAGCTGAAATAAAATGTCTGTTGCACTTAATGATAAATATTTCCTCATTCATTCTTGCCAGAACAATGAATACTTTCAAAGGAAGTAGATTTAAATCTGATATATATATTTTAATAATTTATTTTATAATACTAAGAATATTGGATGGCAATAGCAGTCATTTCTATCTACAATCCTAAGAAATTGGACGTCTATAGACGTCATTTACGTCAACGTATTAGAGTAAGTTTCTGTTAGTTCTGAATCATGAATAAAGAAGGTTGGCAAAATTATGTATAACCTTCTGATCATGAACTTTAAAGTACCTAAATAGAAATATAAGCTCATTTTCTACTTTTTGGGGAACTATTTTAAAATTTTTAAGAAAATTCTCTTTTAAATGTAAGTTTCTTACACATTCACTCCGGCGTGTAACACCGGTAGCTCACTCTTGAAAGTACCATATCGGGCGGCGTGTACCACCGGTGGCTCACACTTTGAAAGTACCATCGGGTCACGTGCGCCACCGGTGACTCACACCTCGATGTTCCATCGGGCGGCGTATGCCACTGGTGATTCACGGATATCTCATCGGGCGGTACTACATAAGTTTTCCTATTGCGCACATCGTCGTCCGATAAAGCAAAGCATACGCAGGGCTTCCGCCGGTGGAATAAAACGCAATTTTCAGAGTCGGCGTGAACGGGTTAAAGAATAAACCATGGAAGGCTGATAAATTGAATAACCTGATTTTCACGTATAACAACTGATAAAATACTTAAATTTAAACTGTAGTATTTGTGCTGTACCTATATGTGAAGGATTGCTTATGTCATTTGATTTGATTTACCTACTTGCATCCAACATCTTACTCATAGCACTACTTTCTTTTTTTAAGGATTGGGCAGCAAAACTATGTGTATCGAGCGTGCAAGCTTCTATACACGCGCCCATGTTTGTTGTAGTAAGAGAGAGCTTGAATGTGATGTCTTTCCAGTTGCCAGTTACTTTTCCTGGTGTCAGGTAACGTTTATTTTGATATCTTTTTTATTTGTAAATTATACAGGGTGTTTCAAAACTCTTGGTACAAATTTTTAGGCGGCAAAATACATCTACACCCGCACAAATCACCATACCAATGCGTGGTCGTAATTCCGACGGTGAAATATTGAAACCCAAGAATGGTTGAGAAGGAATAAAAGTCAACCATAGTTGATGGAAAATGTTTTGAAGAACAAATTGGAACTGCTGAAGAGTGCGGCTGGCCGTATTAACGCTGGCTTCGCACCATCAACGTAATGATTAGCGTGCATTGATGAAACCGCCAAACATTTCTCGAATGGCAGCTGTGGAAATCTTGCCAACAGGATCCTCATCAGAATCGTTAGGAGAGTCACCGTAGATGAAACTCTTCTTATAACTCCAGAGGAAAAAGTTCAGGCTAGAAATACTGGAAGGCCAAACTGTCCACTTGATGGAGCCATTCCCACTGAGAAAAAGTTATGTGGCGCTTCAGCACTTGAGGTATGGCCAAGCATTGTATAGCAATTTATGCATATTAGAGTGTGTGTCCCCCTTTAAGTCTTTCAAGACTGAATTTTTTAAAAAAATCATTGATTTTAATGTACTTCGATGTCCCATCAAGTTTTAAAGGGAGTTTTGAAATGCTTTTTATCAAAATTCCTTTTTTAAAACACTAGCTTACATTTTAGCTTAGATTAGTATTTCGCAAGATTCTTCCCTGTTTAATTCCACAACTAATTATTTTGACAATTTAATTTTTTAATAAATCGATTAAGCATTAATAGTTAATATTTCCTTACTAAAATACTTTCATTCTTAAAGTCAAAAATGTAAATATATTATTTTATTAATCAGTTATTATTTCAAATTAAATGATGAGAGGAAAAATGATGCAAATTGCAAAGCGTATGGTGGTGTTTCTTCTACACAACCAATCATTTTCCTAAATCGAAGAAATATAATAGTCTAAAAATACAAATCATATATTTAAACTATGCAACTATAATACTAAATTAGAATTTCTGTCATAGTTAATGACAACAGTTACATTTTAGACTTAATTTATATCAAATAAATATTATGTGCATAAGAAATAACTACATTAGCATTATTTTTGTAAAATACGACAGCGGCTAAAAACTTCCAGAGCTGAAGATTTGTATTGCTGACACTTCCTATATAGAAGTAATAGTCTATTTACATGAGAATTAAAAAAAATAGGAGTAATGTATTATTTAATAATTCACAATCAGTTACTGAACTGAAATCTTTTCAGTTTCTTTGAATTTACATCTTTATTTGGCTTAATTTAATAAAATGCAATAGGTTAAATCGCAGCTTTTCAAACAGGAATATTATACAATGTAATATAATGCAATATAATCATCATCCAATTTTCGTTTAAAAAATTAAACTTTATAATAATAAACTACCTTTTAAAATAAAAAAAAATTAAATATAGAAGTCAAACTTTAATTGTTGATAAATAGAAGAAAATGTTTAAACTAATTATTCCGCAAAATCCAATGGCGCTTTTTTTTATTCATGATTTTCTTAACTATTTTTGCTTATTAATATTGACAGATTTACATGAAGATAGCCATGTGAGATTTTTCACGACAACAGTATTCTACAAGATCCCTCTTGCAGTCGAGACTCGCATTTTAAAAAGCATTGGATTAATAGATTATTCGTTATTCCTTCATCTTTAAAAATAGGTATATTGAATCAAACCTTTCTCATCACAGATGTGTTCTACTCAAACATTAATAAATGTAAATGGATCAGAAATTTTTCCCATGCTGAAGAAATGACAAAATGCAGCTGCGCATACATTACACAACCAGCTGCTTTTCATCACACGAAAAGAAAGCTTCCGAAATTTTCGTTTGTGTATCGACGTAATTGTGGATAGCTTATCAGATTTAGAATAACTTGCATAAAGTAAACTGATTTCACTGAAGATGGTTCGAATTTTCGAAAAGAAATTGACAAGAATTGAGACTAGAGGACACGGCATTTTTAGCCAGTTCGATTTTTAATATTACTGCAAAAGTGAGTTTTAAGTGACAGAAAAATTAATATATATTATCTATCGATTAGCTATATCAGGAAAAATTATGTCGATTTCGTTTTTTTTTTCGAATAAAATAAGTTATTAACTTAAATTTTCTTTACCGAAAAGCTTTTACATTGTTATGCTATGTATAGTTGGCAATTCGTACGAAAACATGCTCTCTTTCCAGTGCTTCAATACCAGAACGACAGCTGCTTTAGCGTTGGGCAAAGACGGCCATTTAACACATGAAATACAGTGAGGGGTCCTCTACTCATCTATCGTTAATTTCAGCTTCCAGCTGATTCGATGACAGGGAAGTCTCATGTCTGAACTTCAACGATTTTTACAGCCTAATTATCTTTCTGGTAATGCGAGGTAGTCACGCTATCATTTCCGATAGCAAAAGTAAATCCAATCAAGCAAATCATCATGATTTTTCAGTTAAGAGAAATATAGAAATATTCTGAAAAAATAGCAAAAATCTTTGAAATCTGTTTAGTTTTAACAAAAATTGCTTCAGTGTATGAGGTTAAAAATTTAGTTAAAGAGTATCAAACTTTATATACAGAAATACTGAAATTTAAGTTGAGAATGGTTGGTTCACTTCTGGAATTGTATAATTTCGGAATGAAAGAAAACGTTCTTTAGATACTAAAGAAGTAACGTGTGCAGATATATAAAATTTTATTGGAAATTAGAAGCTGATTTTTATTATATATATTATTTTTCAATGAGACATATAAAAAATTGCAGTTTGCTAGAAAAGTAATAATTTATTTTTAACTCGTCTGAAAATTCACTATGATTGATTTTCTGAAAAAAGTCTATACATTTTAATTTTGATTAAAAAAAGAGTTCAAACTATGCAAGGTGTCCAAAAGTTAAGCACATTTCATAAGTTGTTGAAAATTTGGAGTTAATACGGATGCAATGGTTCGCAATCAGTTGCGGAGAATCGTGGGACATACAATCGTCGGAATTCACGTTTTACCGTGAAGATTCGGTCACGAGGGCATTTAGGGGGCCAACCAAAATATGATGAAGACGAAAAGGAATTTAGACTAGTACATTTTGAATAATACCTGAAAATGTGTAGAGTTCAAAGAATGGAAGCTTAGTTCAGGCGTCGCGTGTGCCATCTAATATATGGAGTCCGTCCCTAATAATTCAACTTTAGAAGGAAAAGTTAATCTAATAAACAAAAACGTGATTTTTTTTGCCTCTAGTGCAATATGTATGAAATGAAAAATAATAAAAAAATTCCTAGGAAAGTGTGATCCTTATTAAAATTTTAAGTATGTGAACCAAATATAAAGATGGTATTTCTTACTTAAAACTGAATCTTTATAACTTATGTATTATAGATGCTGTTTATTAATCCATTTATGCCGGATGAGGAAAGAGATGGAATGCTTTAACCCTAGAGGTTATAGACATCAGGGGCATGGGGTGGCGTTAATGCATCAAGCCGTGTCCGTTTTTTCCCGCATATCAACTGCCGTAAGATAAATATGAGCTTCAACATGGCTTTCTCTGAAAAAATCTGAGTTGCTGTTGATGGCATATAATTACTACATGTTTATTTTTATTTATTTTGGCCTTGTGCCTTTTGACAAGATAATTACTTTTCTCTTTATTCTGTTTAAAAAGCTGAGAGCAGGAAATATTGGACATTTTTCTCTGATTAGTATTAAATTTTTACCTTGCATTTTGCTTTTAAAAACTTGAACTTGATTAATTTTATCAGGATCAGCCAAATGAAACTTTTATTTTAGCGTTAAAGTGTTTGTTTATAAACATAGCTTTACTCTTATAGTGCAAGATAGCTCTCATTTTAGGAAGTGAATTGGTTGTGTCTGGAAAGCATTGCCCCCATAACATCTGTCGAAACAAATACTGTTGACGTTGTGACACAAATCATTTAACCAGGCACTGAAAACAGGTGTAAAATTTTCGACGGTAGATGTGAGTGGAGATTAAATTTATCGTTTGAAGCATGTGTATATTTTACAGGATTGTTATAATTAAAGTTCGCCTGTTCAGAGTGCTCTAGATCATGTTCTATAGCTCCAAACGAAATAAAATTTCATTATAATGTTGTTCAAGTGTTGCCAAAATTCAGTTCTGAACTTAGTCTTTTTTCTTTCAAAATACCGTTTTCATGCAAGAAAGTGCACCACCTCATACTATTTTTTCTTGAAAATTCTATCTTTTCTTCTCTCTTTTTTTTGTGAAGACAAGAAAAAATTGTGCGAGGTGGTGCATTTTTTGCATAAAAACGGTTATTTTGAACGGAAAAAAAATGTTCAAAACTGAATTTCGGCACCGTTTTTATTTAAACTTAAAAAAAAAAAAAAAAAAAAAAAACCTGCAAAATTCACCTTGGATATTGGTGCAGCGCCACCTATTGACAAAAATTTTAACTTTTTTCTTTCTTTTTTGGTTTTCATAGAGAGCATCACTTGTACTACGTACAAGCGAAATTTTGTTTCATTTGGAGCCCTACAAAGGCTCTATGACCTTTCCAATAGGAGAACTTTGATTATAATAACCCGGTATCTGCTGAAATTGCTGTCTATTGAGATGGCGCTGTGGATTTATATTCACTTACAACTCTTGTTGACAGTTCGAAAAACGTTTTGTATTGTCATTATTCTCACATTGATAGATGCTGTTATAAATAGTTCTGAATATGACACGATTTATTTAAAAATAATTGATATTGGTCCTTACATCATTTTGAAACAAATCTAGCGCAACACATGCAAAATATAAATCAAAGTGTGATTTTAATCTGTCCTTATAAATTTAATTCAATTCCTTACAGTTTCTTACGTATAATAATAATCTGCGGAGTCTGTTTTATTTAATGAAATACCAGTTTGACATTAATTGCCCGACTACATACAATTTAAACTTTGATTTCAATATCATAAGGGAGAGACGCCGAATGTGGAAGGCGCCTAGATTGGACCTGCATCCTAACTTCAATTCTCTTAAATATTTGGGCGTAAAATAGGCAAATTATGTTGTAACGGTGTAAATAGGTGTATGATATCATTTTTAGGAGATGGCGCTACGTGGTTACAGTTAGAGAACGAGTGTTTAGATTTAGGCATCAGCAATAGATTTTAACCGAAGACAAAAGCTCTTAAGCTGTTCTAAATTAAGTAGGAAAATATATTATTGTATATTCAAATAGGGAATTTCTTTAGTTACAATTTACCCTACTCGTTTTATGAAAAAGTTTAAAATTAAGATTAGGGAATTTTTTTTATTGTTGTTATCCAAAGGTTGCCTAGATCGGACCATACACAATCTAAATTGGGCCATTTAAATCAATGGAGTTATTATCTTTAAACTACAGGAATAACTCAGAAAGCAGTTCATCACGTCTAATAGTCCTCATAAATTGGAACTGGAACAAATCAAAGCAAAAAACACTAAAGCCATCAAATGTTGGATCAAAAATTATAAAAAGTTGGGATACGTCCCATTTAAATCATTTGTGAGGGGAAAAGGGAGAAAAGGAAGTGATATACAGTGCTTAAAATGTCATACTTGGGCCCATGCATTTTGTGCTGGTGCGAATATGAGAATCAAAAAATATTTTTGCTTTAATTGTGTTTAAAGAAATTGGCGGTCCAATCTTGGCGACCGGTTTCCTTGATTGGACCAAAGACATTTTTAAAAATCTTTTTTTCTAATTTAAAGTGTATTCCATAAAAAGTTAAGTGCACTGTTTTGAAGATAAATAAACTACAAAAAATTCTACTCCTTTCTTTTCATTAAAGTTATTTCTCCATCACTGTACATCTAAATGTGTTCAAGTGGTCCAAATTCGGCGGCTCTCCCTATATGCATGTAATATTTTTCAAGCTTCTCTTAGTAGGGAAAGTTGCAGGTGTTACCTAACACAGCTTTTTCGCTAAACGTCTCTTCATAGATTTTAATAGAGACGCTGATACAACGAGAAGCCTACAAAGACCGATTTCTGTTCAGTTGTACATAAAATCGATAATGTAAAATACCTTTAATCCCTCGCCTGAAATCGCAGTTTTCATTTGCATATGCGCCAGAAGAACCCATGCTTTTTTTTCGGGGGGGGGGGGGGTTTTGTTGAAAAAATCTTCGATATCAGTATTGTTAAAAGCAATATAGTTTTCTAACAATACTGATATTGTTTCATTTTTGTGAGATTCAAATTCGTGAGCTTGGGACTTCCGGCTGAAGAAAAGTCTTTGAAATAGGTTGTTTATGTTGCTGTTTTGTGGCACTTTTACGCTTTGTAATAGCAAA
>BGPR01033298.1:0-17044 GCA_013235015.1 Araneus ventricosus | reverse complement strand
CATTTGATAAATTATATAGCATCCACATTAGTACACTCCTGATTCACCAGAAATGAAAAAAGTCATTGGTTGCTAATTCAGCATTCATGAAACAATAGTACAGAACTTTTTAGAGTGATAAATAATTAATGTAATGGCATTATTTTTTCAAAAAAGAATACATGTATACAAAATCGACATATTTAATAATATAACACAAAAACAATTTGAAATAAGTAAATAGTCTATTAATTTCTGCAAGTCTTTTTCATATTTACTTTGTGTTTTCTAACTTGCCACTTTTCCACTTGAATGCCATGACTGAACATAGTGTTTGTTGGAGTTTTCCGGAATTCTTCATGTTTCTCTTAGTTCACTATGAGGTACAGTTCTGAGCACGATCGCAAAAGCTGATTTTCCTTTCACAATGAAACGGTGGTTGAATTCATGTAATTTTTCGTACTTATGTCTGTTTACAAAAATAAAATAATAAATGGTAAAGGGAGAATTATATACTACGATGTATGTCTTTATAATTATTACCACTTACAGTATTTAACTTCCTCTCTTCCATTGTGATATTTCGCAATCAGATACTCTTATAACATTTTAAAATTTTCTAATCAGATATGAGCTATGATTTGACCTATCACACACTCTCGGGAAATAACCAATTTTATTTAAAACTGGCAAACATAGCATATTATATAAAAAAGCAAATACTAATTCACAGATGCGTTTCAAATTTCAAATAACAAAAGATACCAACGCTCAAAATCAGCATTTCTCAAATTGAAACCAGAAAACTAATAGATAGTTACAGTTTCATAATACGATGCAAGTAGATTGTTGCCATATTTTAAAATAAAATACTAGATTAATAATGCATATAATATACATCTTTAACGAGTTTAGATCTGTCTGAAATGTTTTAAGAAAATAAACTTTTTCAGTGGGTGAGTTAAAGTTTTGTATATTTTGGGTAATAATAAACTTGCGCCTTGTTGAAGATCTACTTGGTTTCTTTTTATCAAGCATTCACCGGAGTCCGTAGGGATGACGAATATTTTATCGAACTGTTATTAATGTAATATCAAAAAATCACAAATACCAGTGATGAATAATAAGCAAATGTGCTGTGTGATTCAGCCGCTTTACCAAATGTATAAAGTAAGTATCCTTAATTTCATATCTTTTAATATACTTTTGTAAGGTTTTAGTTCTATATACTTTCAAATATTTATGCCACCAAATGCTAATCTAAAAAACTCTCACAATGTATAACTGGCCCTCTCCACATGTGAAGACATCAACACCCACTCAGTCGGATGGGAGGGGGAACAGCGTTCGCCTGTGCAAGAGATCCATGACCCATGGGTCTTTTGGTCACGGCAGATCACCTTACACCGTCTGCCATTATTTTATCACATTTCACAGTTTCCTGTTCCTCCAAAATCGCAATTTTCCTCAATCGCGGTTCAATAAGTCTTTCTGTGAATCATCCTTCTGTATATGCGTTTTGAATGATTACGGCGCTTTTGTAATTGAAGAGGAAAACTAATATGTCTGAAGCCCAGCCCATAGGAGCCGCGTGGGGAGAGTTATTTCCTTCATTCCCGCTGTGTGACTTCAGCAGACCACAGATAGACTTTTGTAGTTGATCGTTTTCGAGACTCCATGGCTATTTTTATTTATTTTTGCTTAAAAGAACAGTTGAAATTGATTGACAATAGCCTCGTATAAAAAAATTAATTGAATATTTCGGTAAACTTATTGGTATATTAATCTGAGAATGATTGATTTTGAAATCTTCAGATTTTTTTATAGGCATTATAAATGTAAGATTTTTTTTTAGTTTTATTAAACTTTCAATATTCAAAAATTATGTCATTTTGCAACTTGTAGCGGCCTTGGAAATTTATTTCGACCACATTCCTTCTTTCTCCATTCTCTCCTCTTAGTTGAATTTGATGGTACTGATGAATGGGTTGATGTAATATTTCAATGGAATAGACGATTGAAAAAAAGTAACATTGCCGATATTTTTCTTTATCATACGAACTAAAAAAGATGAGAGAATATTTATGACAGTTTTGAAAATTTAATGTTATTTTATTAACTTTTAAATCTGTGATATATTTTAATTATGAATTTTTTGGTTTCCTTTGAATGCACTGTATTAACAACTTTAAAATATTTTGATCATTTTATTAACTATCAAATAAATATTTCTTTTGGAGATGTATCATAATAAAGACAGAAAGTCAAAGGCAAATTTGACTCACAAATTATTTATGCCTGAAAATACATTTTGGATCATTGCGATACTGTATGTTATCGCATGTTGCAAATTTTCTAATTCATTATTAGTGAATGAATGACAACAATCAGGTATCATTCAAAATTATTGGTGAATAATGGATACATTTTCCATTTATCATATTTTATAAATTTTCGTTATAGATCTGGGGAGATACATTCGTTTAAATTCCGCTGTCACTCTTAAACAGTCTTATATTTATTTTCAGAATTGTATGAAATTCGTCATCAAATATATGAATAAAAAATACATTACTTTAGTACATACTTTTTATATAAAATATCCAAATTTGGCACAGTGATGGATTAGCACAAGCAGGGGCGCTGGTACATTTTTCCGGACGAGGGGCACGGAGCAAATTTTCTAATTTAACTTTAAAATAACAAATACTCATTTTATATTTAGTTAAGTAATTATATTAATTAATTCAATTTATAATGAATAGATTTCTATTTTGATTCATAAATTATTGTAATTTTAATATAGTAAGAATGTCTGTCGCAAATGACGGCAAGGCCACAGAAAAATGAAGAATAAAGTTCGATAAATTTCAAAAAAGACTGTCTAATTTTTTCTTGGCCATGGTAGCTCGGAGATAAGGTTTTTTGACTAGGCTAAAACTTTCGCTCGTGCATGAGATAAGAGAGCCGTACAATTACTTTTACTAGACGATTGATCTAAAAAATGCCTTCGGCGAAGGGAAAAAAATTTATTTTGAAATTCGACAAAACTGAGGTTGATTAGTCCTTTCACGTCATAACATTCCATTCATCATTCAAAAAAACAAGAAATTAGTTTTTAAATTTAATTCGCCTGTCTTCATTTTGGCTAAGTGTGCTTAATTTTATGTTCTTGAGCTATTACAAGTATGAATGTATTTTTAAAAAAAAAGCATTTTTTTTACTTAATTTTTAAACATAATTTTTCTAACATGGTATATATGAATATTTTATCACAATTATTTTTTAATTAATCTTGTTTTACTAAGACACGTTTATCCAAAGCCCTTTAAAAATTCAGAAGCATTTGGAAATATATATCTTTGGTGTGAAATAATTAGCAGGAGCAAAAAAAATATTATTTTCATCCGATTTCTTAATGTTGAATATAGCCTCAGCAAATTTGGGGACACAGTGGCCTAGTATTAAGGTCTCAGTTTCGGGACTGGAGGGTCTCCAGGCTCGAAAACCCGATTCCCATTGAAGACTGCTGTGATATGGGGCCTTGCTGCACGCTAAATCATACGCAGGGGCCAAACGTCCTCCCACGGTGTGGTGCGAAGTTTCGAAAGTGGCTTACAAAGCCAGGTGTCGTCCCTCTTCTAGCTGCCCATTACGGTTCAAAATGACGAGGTCTTTCCCTTAATAAACGTAGTCTCCTTTCAACTTTTCTTTAGTTGAAATAAAAACTTTCTCAAATATAGTCTTTTATTACATCATAATAGTATGGTTTGAATAAAAAAATGTAAGATGTTCAAAGAAAGACATTTACTTTAAGCTTGAAAACAATATATATTTTTAACGAACAATTAGACTGTACATAATTTTTCCGGCGTCAGTATTGTTTGATGAAAAAAGTCATTTGAAAATGTTTATTTTATTTATCGTTTTATAATTATTATATTTACTAATTTAAATTTATGATTAAATCTCAAAGCTTAAATATTGCCAAAAAAACTAATTAACTAGTTACAATTGTAATTAAAAAGTATGCTTAATTTCATCGCTTCAAAATAATGACTGACAAGTTCAAAATCTATATGTTCTTCTAGTGATCGGGGCCCCAGTTCAGTAAAAGTTTTAGATAAGATAAAAAAAAAAAGTGGATAAGATATAAGAAAAATAATTAAATTTAACAGAATTTTTTTATAAGAAAAAAATCGGAGGTGGGCTTATGAAAAATATGGATCCCGGAGAAACGCGGGGCTATTAAATTATTATTCATAAATTCATCATGCGACGTAAGGAAAGGACATGCATGGAGTAACAGTTTCGAAATCGTAATATAAGTATTTTAGAATATAACTTCTAAATTTTTTTCTCAAAATTTAATATAAGTAATTTTAAATTTGCGTGTAAATTGATTATCACATTTCAAGGCAGAAAGAGAAAATCTTCTATTTCTCCTAAGAAAGAATAATTGCCAGATACGGGATCGCTGTTATTCATTTATGAAACCCACACCTCACACCTCCTCTCTGATCTGGCTAAATTATCTTCACAGCAGACCTCCCGACTGACGACTGCAGTTGAAATTCCACGCTTTTTTCCTCCGGAATTGAGAGAATTTGGAGAACAGTTATTATTTTCTCCCTAGGAGAAAAAAATGTTCCTGGCGAAAACTATAATTTTTCGATGTAACTTGATTTTTATCATTTGTGCAGAATAATAAATATCGTTATTTAAAGCTCTTTAACTTAATTGAAAATGTAGCATTTCTGTCATAGAAATATCTATGAGCAAAAATCTATGGAAAATTAGAGCATTCTGGTAGAAATGCGGAAAGTCTGTAGCTATTGTTTTTTAAATAAATGACCTGATACTGTTTCATTTATAACTTATTTGAAAATAATTTCAAAAAAGATTTTTTTTTCTTTTGGAAAAATATCACACCTCACAACGAATTCTGAAAACTATTTATGAGGAGCGATTCCGAGTTGTTGAAAGAAATACTTAACGTCAACTTGAACAGTGTTGAATTATGTCTTTATTTTTTTTTTTATGTACCGTGATCAAAGCACAATTCATGCGAATCTCGACTTTGGTAATTACCTCAAAATACTCCTGCTAAGATAGACTTTAAGTTAGATAAGAATTTAACACTTTGCTCCAAAATGAGCATAATCAATTCAAGAGCATAAAAATTAACTAAAAATAGTACAAGGAAATTTTTAAAAGAAAAGAAAAGTGAAATGAATTAGGAAGTTCTAAATTTCATTCACTGTTAAATTAAATGTGTAATCTTTATTAGCTAGAAATTTTACCAGTAATTAAGTATTAAACAAAGGATTTAATTAAGAATAATTTTATTGATGTAGTTTTTTATGTCATGATTTAAATTTTAAAAAATGATAGTTGGAGATTTAGAGTCTAAAAGCAATGAAAAGTTTTGGCTTTTTTTTATTATTATTAATATTAAAAAGAGTTTGACGAATGAAGCTTTTCAGCTTTAAATGTGATTCATGAGTTCAACTTGATGTTAGCATATTCTTTTTTTCATGCATGGCAATAAATCAGATTTAGGGAAGGATTTAGAAGCCGGACTTAATCACTCATTCAAACTGAAACCTCAATTGTAATCTACAGACCTATCATCAGTGGCGGACTGGCGAGGTTGCCAGTTGCCCGATGGCAAGTGGGCCCTTAAACAGAAGACAATCTGAGCCCCAGGAAGTGTGGAAGAAAAATAATGAACTCTTTCTCTGTAGTAAATAAAATAGCCCTGCAAAATCAAGGCCCATACGGGCGTTCAGTTGCTTGGGATTTTATTGCTGTCAATTGACCGTCGAATTAGCGGTGTCGAATACCGACCCAAGACGCATACGCAATTACAACGTTCGTGGAACTGTACTGAGTTCTCTGTTCACTTTGACCTGATCATTTACAGATGTTTCTCCAGAATGTTGCGAGGGCTGCACAACCCTCGGGCCATTGGAACAGGGTACCTCTTCTGCAAAGTCGAGCCGCGTCATTTATTAAGATTTTTTTTGTTGGTTTCCGAAATGGTAGGGACCTTGCATCCCTTTAAAAGTGCTTTTTTTCTTTTCTTTTTCTGTAGTTTCATTTTACCGTCGTAAATGCAACGAGGGAGTTCGCCTGTGGTGGTGCTGGGTTTTTCTTGGCTAAAACGACTAGGGACACTCAATGACACTGTGAAAAGAAGCATGAGACACCTCAGCTTTTCTTTATGCGTAGAGAAGGGGAGTTTGCGTTTAGAAGAGTAAAGGCCCCTCTTATTGGTCTGACTTTCGGGGAATATAATTGGTGAGAAAAAGTGGTATTTGTTTTTGAATATAAGAGAGTAAAGACACATCAATATGTAGCGTAATCTTTTCAAAAAGGAAAGAAAAAAAAAATTGAGAGGTAAGTTGAAATTATCTATTTCTCTATTTTTACATTGCTTTTGTAATAAACACTAGCCGCACTACTACCAACCGACTCGTCCATCTTATTAATTGTCTTATCGATTGAGAATAACAAACTTTAAATTGCCAACTTATTTAATTTTAGTTAAATTGCTATTAATTGTTACAAAAAGACTGAGAAAGAACTGCTGTGCAAAAAGAAAGAATGCATTTTAACGCAACAAAAGAGTTTCTTTTTTACATTATATGGATGTGTATTTTGTACAAATGAGAAGTTTTACCTCGCTATAATTTGGCACACATGCTCTTCTTCAAATAAAAGGCGAAAATAATTGTCAACTTTTAAAAGTCCTCAAAAGTAAATCTAGTAAAATCAGTAACATAAAAAATAAGCAAGATTTTGGCTTTTTTTACGCAATATTTTCAAAAATTACTATCTAACAGTGCGATTTTTAAATTACTTATACCTAAAAATATCTTTTAATGATACCAGCTTAATTCTACCATTGAAACAACCAAACCAGTACAAATTAATACTAAACTAAATCATCCAAAGAAGTTTGTTTTAAAGGTTCCTCGGTTTCTTCAACAGATGCCCTACTAATGGGCAGCATTTCTCCTTCCTTCGTTTTGTCGTACCGTATACGAAATATTTAAACTTCCGGATTTTAAAATCAAATAACTTTAATCATAATTTCGCTATTTTAAATGTAGAAAGTTAAGGGGTGTTAAAAGGATTTATTTTAAAGACGTCGAAAAAAATTAAATATATAATAAAAAAATTAAATTAAATACATAACTATTAAATACTATTGTAGATTTAAATTAATATGTAATTAAATAAAAAAATTATAGGCAAAATTAAATGTTAATATATATAGTATGAATTAATATTATGATTGCAGATATGTGGGGTCTCACCGACTCCTGGCAACCATTTCAGACCACCACTGCCTACCATGGCCAAGGCCGCAGTTTTTCTTCATTATTTGTTATTTACATATATTAAGTCCAAGAGTATCTCGATAAATTGCAGTTATACCCCTAAAATACTTTGCATCCTGAAACATTGATTAATTTAAAATGTGACAAAATTATTATTTAATAATATTAAATTATATTATTATTATATAATTTATTATATAATAAATTTTAGCAAAAAAATTTCATTTCTTATTAACTTTGTTCATTCTTAAACTATTTTGTTGTTCTCGCTACCACTTTTCAAATGAAAATTTTTTACGATCCTTGCTTTCATCCTAAAATGCTTGTTGCAGATCCAAATTCGGGGAAATAAAAAGCAGAAAAAAAACATGGAGAGGAATACAGAATGCAGGATTGCAGGCTACGTGAAAAAAATTTTCGTAAACCCATAGTCAGGGCCGTATTGCTCTGTAGGCCCTTAGGTAAATGCAAATTTCTCAGTCCCCATTTCCCTTCTCTAAACCAGAGTTTATGTTAATTTTAATTTTAATCTTTATATAAGCAGTTTCTGTTTACGCGTATAACGGACAAACTTAGTACTCATTTTCCTCTCATTAAGAGAGAATGGACGCAATGACTTGAATTTCTTGAGGGCTCCCTACAGGTCCCCGTCAAGTAGTTCCAAATGGGACGCTATTTTAGAAAGCAAATTAATCCAAAAAATAATTGTTTTTATTTCTTCTCAATGTGTTATATAAGCTTTGTTTAACTCTCTGAACCCGGTTGCGGCAATTCTATCGCCTCAAAGCCCTGAGTGATTTTACGATCACGCAAGAAGAATGGAACGTCCCTTCCTTCAGAAATTCCAAGAAGTGACCTCTGCTGTTGCGCTATCAGTTGTCAACAAAGAAAGGAAGCCATGGATGGTCATTTGCGGTTTAAAAGTCATGAAGGAAGGTAAAGAGGGAAAACATGGATTGAAATGACTGGGGTGGATTTTCTGAATCTTTTTTCAAATCTAGTTTGATCATTTATTATGTACGAAACCTTTAATGATAAAAGGATATTGTAAATTCATTAATACTGTTAAATCTTCCTCCGTTACTTTTAAAATACTTTTGTATGAATAAAATTAACTGAATATAATATTAATAATAAACACTTCTTTTTTAAATGTATAACACAAAAAACCTAAAAAAATTTGGACATAGAATGCCAATCAGTATTTTACAAGTCGTCAATAATGTTGTTTGTATTAACGTTAACAAAATTGTTTTATTTTCAATATTTTCAAGTTTATATAAAAAATTGTCAATTTCATTTTCAGTTATCTCGAATACATACTTAAATATGAAATAAAAAAATCCAATAATATTTGCATTTGCCATATTTCTGAATCCACTGATCTTTTCTTCAAATTAGATGGATTTAATTTTCAAGCACTATTAAATTGAAATGCGAATAACGAAATTATTAATTAATATAAAGTATCTTCGCTTTTTTGCAATCAACAAAGTGTACAAGATCGGGCATATATAGTTAATTTGATAAATTTTGTCTTGCAAACTCTAAGCCATGTTTTTAAACAAACTTTGTAACAAATTGTCCCTTCTTTTGTGTATGTATGAGACGATAATGGGTGTTTTTACATAGAAAAGTGTGAACACAGTCATGAGTAAGGTTAAAAGCTTTTATAATAACAAATTATTATTTCAAGAACATACACAATAATAATTAATCCACTAAAAAAGTCGTGAAACAATATAAAAAGTTAAAAAAAAATCGTATTTTGTGTAGAAACCTCCCCTCAAGTTGAAACCATTGAACCTACTGAAAAGCAAACTCAGCTTCCAGTAATTATAGGACCTTTTTTTAAAAAATATACCTCTCGTTCAAAGTAAATCAAAACATAATTAAACAAAAAAATTACTTTCTGGCGGTATTCAGAGGGAAAAATCATTACTCTCTACTATAGATGAAATGTCGTTCTTTTTGATTTTTTTTTCATATAGTGATAAATTCTTGCAAGGAGACAATGGGATACTCTTGTATATTTGACAGAATATAAAATTAATTTAAAACTAAATTTAATATTTTCTTATACCATAATTAATATAGTATTGTTTAACAAAACACGCACTGGCATGATACAATAACATTAGAAATTTTAAATAACTGATATTTCTAAAGCAGTTTTCAATTACTGACAAAGCAACTATTGAATTATATTGGAATTTATTCTCATATTGATAGTTTAGATGGATATATAGATCCCATAGATAACTTTGTATCCTCTATAATCCTATATATAGATATAATCCATTTTAAACCACACCAATGTCAACTGTTGTTGTACTTAGATTTAATTCAACATTAATTATGCACGACATGAAAATGCTTCAATTTGATGCAATTCCTTGAATCTCGATATTTTAATTGAGTCATTTTCCATATTCGTGAATTCTTGAAATTGATTGCTGTGCCATGTGGGTGGAGAAAGGACAATGAATAAATGTTTTTTTTTTTTTTGTATTTATTTCAGAAACCCCTAATACAGTGAAACCTCTTCTCGAACGGCCACCCCCGCATAGCGCGGCCACCCCTCTTAATCTGGCCAATTTTTTCGTGGCACAGATTTTCAAACCTTATAGACCTGTCGTTAAAATAACTCCCCAGCAACGGCCACCCAACCCTCTGAACGGCCGCCGGTTGGTTCGCCGTCTATCCCATTTCACACAAACGCATCGGTTAGAGATTTACTTTTAAACTGGCAAAACGAACTTGAAAAAAATGTTTTTTCCGAGAAGGGTAAAACTTAAAAACAGTCACAAATTGTGTTCTTTTTTTCAAAAATGTAAAAAATTATTAAATAAAGTACTATTTTCTCTTTAGATAAGTCTCAAACTTCATTTTAACAAGAAATATGTGTCAGACTTGTTTATATTATGTATTATAGCAATTATTCAATAACGAAAACCCTTCAGAGTGTCACCCCTCTGAGCGGGCCAATTTTCTCGGAACGGAGGGTGTAATGTCAGAGAGGTTTCACTGTACTTTACTTAGTGAACGCAAAGCAGGTTGAGATAAAGTGCACATTTTTTTATTCACTTTTAAGCAACAAATGATGCAAATTAACAGATCTTCTTAAAGCACATTATAAATTCAAAAATCTTGTTTGAGAAATCTTGTTAATTAACTCAAAAAAATCCCATATTGAAGTGTAGGTAATTGAGAGGCGCTTTTTAAGTAGGTATGCATACATACTACAAGGTAATGGCTTTATGGGTTTAAAATATATAAATTTGGATATATCAGTTTAAAATGTAAGCAGAATTTGTAACTCGCTAATATTTTATTTCAAAAATAAAATACTTTAGTGTAATGCATTTTTAAAAATTTAAATATTTAAAAACAAATGCAAACATAGCAAATGAAGTTTTTATATAAACGACAATGTAACCAAAGATAAAAAAAACTGCTACTTCTTAGTAAGACATTTTTATAAGTTTTGAATGAATTTTCAAAATTAAATTAGATGGTAGAAAGATTTAGCAAATCGAAAATCTAGACTGGCATTTGCTAAAATGTACGTAAAGCAGCCAACAAAATTTTGAAAAAATATAATTTTTGTGGATGAAAGCAAATATAACATTTTCGGATCGGATGGCAAGCAAAAAGTTTGGCACACCCTGAATACAGCATTGCATATCAAAAATTTGCGGCCTACTGTAAAATATGGAGATGGCAACCAATTAGTCTGGGGTTGCATGACAAGCTCTGTTGTGGGGAACTTAGACTTTTATAGATGGTACAATGAATAAATATGTCTACCTTGACATTCTCAAGCGAAATTTAAAGCAAACTGCGAGCAACTTGGGAATCTCAAGACATTTTAAATTGTACACGGATAATGTGAAAAAACATATTGCTGATATTTGCAAGTTATGGGTCCTTTACCACTATCCTGGTGTGATTAAGACCCCTGCCCAGAGTCCAGACCTTAATCCCATTGAAAAGGTGTGGGATCATTTGCCGCAAAAAATCAATGAACACAATATTTCCAACAAGCAGGAGTTAAGAAAACGCCTGATCGAAGAATCGGCCAAAATCAACGGATCATTTAGCGCAAAATTGATCAAAGCCATGTCAACTCGACTGCGAGAGGTCATAAAGTGTAAGGATGGCCCAACAAGATATTAACTATCAAGTTAATATTTTTTCTTAATTTATTGGACAGTGCCCCAATACTTTTGTGAGTAGATTTTCTGACTTGATTTCTTTTACTTTAAATTGTAATCATAATTGCGTTAATATATGAATTTTGTTTGATTTATTATGATTTGCATTTATCAAAATGTGATATACTTCTTTTTTGTTTCATTTGCATATTTAAGTTATACATTATGATAAAATCCTGTGAAATTGTATTGTGTCCCAATACTTTTTTGAGTGACTGTATATTAAATGACAAAAACAGAAAATGAATACAAAGGAAGTATTTGTCGTAAACGAAAATTTAGAAAACCTGTTTAATAAAATACAGATTTCTCTGAATTTAATTTTAAAACTGAAAATACAGGAAGTTAAAAAGCGTAGAAATCTAATTTAGCAGGCACACCGTTTTTAAAAAATAATAAATATTCTCCCTCTCCACACGCAAGATGTGTGTTCATCAAATTTGATGGATTTGAATTCTTTTTTATTTTGAAGTTTTCAAGATGAAAGAAATGTTATAAAGCTATTAATCTATTGTTTTAAAATGCCAGGAAAATATTAATGTTGTTTCTTTTATTCAATACAGTAGAATGATACAATTTTCCTTACCATAACGTTTAGATTGCAAATCGATTCAAGAAATCGAGAACTATTATTAATTCCATAAAGAGCTACATTAAGAGCTATAAATAAACTTATAACTTCATTCATGATTGAGAAATGAAAATACCCTATACTAAAAAAACAACAACCCCAATCCAATATTTTGAATTTTGCAGTGCTAATAAATTAGCTATAAAATCAGTCATCCTTAGCTGAATGTCTCCCCACCTATCTGTTCAGTAATACTAGCATTAATAATGATACCATTTATTAACTTCTTTTCAAAATGTGTGGGATAAAAAAAATATGCATCTTTTTTCAGTGGTATAGAACTAGAAAACATACATTCTAGATAAGAAAATGCGAATTTTTTTTATCATCCTTGAACCTTAAGATAAATACTAAGCATTGCTTTGTTTATCGAAAAAGGCAGCAGTGAGTTAAAATTATTAAATACACAACTCACGATTTTTATCTCCGCTGAAATTTGAAAGAGATTGACTCACCGCATATTGAAAAAAAATAATTACATTTATAGGGCCTGCAAAAAATGATATTAAATCGATCATTCTCAGATTAATATACCAAATAAGTTTTTCGAGGGAACCAACCAATCTCCTGTTTACGTACGATGTTAATAACTTCCGAAATAAGCGAAATCAGTACAAATACAAAACCACAAAGAACGCTTCAGGTAGTCCAACCAAAAGTCAGACCGCAAAAGGAAACGAAATGCACTCACTCAGCTCAGCGGGGCTCAAGGAGCAACTATTCGTTTTTCTCTTCGATTTGCATAATCGCTGTAATTTACTCTCAAACGAGTAATCGCTGTAAATCTCCTTTACTGCGATTGAGCTGTTTAAAGACCGGAAACTGCGAACTGTGACTTCAGTTATTGATTACTATTGTGACAATGTGACCCCCCCCCCCCACTAACACGCTCCAAGCACACTCCCCAACTACGTTTCAACCAAAATTCCTTTCTCAAATGTCGAAAAAAAGTTTGCTGGCGCCATCTGTTGACAGTATAAAGAACTAAACATTAAAACTATAAAGAAAGTATATTGAGAAAGAAATAATATTTTTTTATTTAAATTTTTAGAAGATTTTACTTATATTTAATAAGACTTTTTGAAAATTGAAAGTGTGATTGAAATAACAGTTATTTGGAATAGATATTTAAAAATAACAATAGCAAAAATATTTGCTACTCAAAAAATCGTGGATTATACATCCCTAGTCCTGGGCGCAGAAGTTCTATTTTACCTCAGATAAAAAAAAGAAACAGACAACTCGTCCAAAGTGAACGATAAATTTCACAACTTAATTTTAAATAAAATTAGTAATTATAATTTCTAGTTAAATTAAAATGCACGAGTTTTCTGGTATGTTTACTTACATTAAGAACCTTGATTATATCTGCTTGTATGTTGTAGGCCGCAGGACATGCCTCGCTATCGTTCAAGTAATATTATTAGGTTGCGGGGAAACATTTGAATTTAACCAAAGAAAAGAATATGAAATCAAAAAAATTATAATTCAATGTTCTATATTGGATCGGCGAAAATTAATTAATACAAAGGCATTAAAGTTATGAAATTTCCATTGTTCTGACCAATCAGAATGCCTTATACAGAATCACTATCGCTGAGAAAACCACAATTCAGCCAATGAGGAGCAACAAGGATGCAATCTTTCGTTGCACGGTTTTTTTTTTTTTTTTTCCCCAGAGGCTTCGACTTTAGCGATTCTAAAAAGTTCAATCTAGAAAATATAATGGTAATATTGCTAGGATTTAATGTAAAATCTACGCACTGGAAGACTGTGTAGATGATTTTCAGTGTTGCTAAGATTTAACTCGTGAAAAAAATTAAATTTTGGGCAGATCAGTGGATTTTGACCGATAAAAAAGAAACAAAAGTAGAGCCACAATTAAAAGCTTTTTTCATTGAAAATAATTCCTAACAAAGTCTATAATCAGTGGTGTAAAATACCTGGGTATTTATTTTTAATGGTAAATACTTACCTGCGTATTTATTTTTCAATTCACTTTATTCATATAAAACAGATATAATGGTTTGTAAATAGATACCCAGAAAAATAATATAATTTAATTTTAAATAAACCAAAAAATTTAATCAATAAAATTAAACTAATTAAATTTTATAAAAACTAAAATATTTATTCAGAAAAATCAAATGCATTACTACATCGGAATTTACACGAAAAGGCGAAAGCTGACGGAAGTGACGTAGTGAATGTATACACTAACTGGCGAGTTGGCGAGGAACTTGTTTGGTTCGAAAGCTGAGGGTCGAGCGCGCCAATTCTGATAAACGTGAATGTGAGCCATTTTTATTTGTTGCGAGTGCTGTTGAAACGCGTTGTTTACTGTAATCTCAGTGTGTGTGTGATTTTTTATATGTGAATTTTATCTTTTATCACATACAAAAATGAAGGTTTTAGTTCTTGGAGGTTTTATAATTAAATATCTAAGTGAATTATTGAGTCAGAGCTAGATTGAAGTCAGAAGTTTTCCTCGGATTCGAATCGAAGGGCTATCTGTGAGTTTAAACTCGTGTGATATTATATTGATTCATGTTGGCACAAACAGTTCCACTGAGGATTTAAGTGGTATCGTTCAAAATTTTGATTGTCTTTTTGACACTATTCTCGCCTTGAATCCGAAACTCGAGGTGTTGATTTCCGGAGTAATTTCTCGGTTGCCAAATCGTTTTCGCCACGAATTTGGAGTTAATGACACTTTTTGGCTTGAATATAATAAAAAGATTGAGGTTATTAATTCAGAATTGAAAAAGCTGTCTGTATCTCGATGATATATTTTTTTTAAGCCTAATTCTGGATGTTGGAGAGGATGTTTTGGTAAAGATGGATTACATCTTAATTTCAAAAGTCAACTTCAAAATGATTTTCTTAAACAGTTAGCATCTTCAGAGGTAAGTACTTCATTTTCTCCTTTCTTGAATGTGAAAGCTGTAGTTTCTATTTACAACTCAAAAATTTATTTTATTCTCATCTATAGAAGTGCATGTATCTGTATTCAATTATTAAAGGAAGACATTATGACAGATGATGATCAAAATACATTTGAAGCTTTCAATGCTGTATTTGGTCCCAGTATTAGACATTTACTATGCAAATGGCATGTCTTATGTTCTTGGAGTAGGCAGTTGCATGCTAAAGCATCCGATAAACAACTTGTTAAAGAAATGAATTTGAGATTAAGAGAGTTGCTTAGCAATAAAGAGAAAGATGCATTTGAAAAGCTTCTTGTTGAGTTTGAAAATGTGTTATTTGTTAAAAGTCATGAATTTGATGATTACTTTAAAAAACATTATAGCAATAGAGTTCAGCTGTGGTGTGCTAGCTATAGAAATTCCCCCCATGCATCTACAGACACAAATAATTATTGCGAGTCATTTCACAATCAGTTGAAAACTGTTTATTTTCAACGGAAGTTTAATAGACGTATTGATAGGCTTGCACATACAATTTTGGATATTGAAACCATAACCATATGCCATTCAAAATTCATTGTAACAAATATATTAAAGACAGGTATGCCAATTGTAGAGCAATAATAGATAATGTGATTCAACTTACCAGTACTTCTTGGTTGGTAAGGTCACAATCAAAAGAGTATTTAGTGACACAAATCAATGAAATCTACCACGAAAATGATTTTTGTTTTATAAAATGCTTAGAAATTAGTTGTCTGGCATTTTGTAGTCATTTATATTAGTGTAATTGTCAGGATGTTAGGAGCAACAACTTATTTAAGCATATACATAAAATCCATTCCAGCAAACTTAAAAAGCTTCAAGGAAAGATAACTTTTCAAATGGATGACAACATTTCAAATACAAAAGCTTCAGTAGACTTCACAGCTCGAACAAGGTAAATCCAATATTCAAAACTTGTGCTTTGAACTGTTAGATCTAATGAAAAAGTGCAGACTGTTATGTCTAGTAATGTTGAAACGGTTTTGAGAAATTTAATTTTGGGATGCCGTGGGGTATTGAATTCTACAGTTTCAGAAAAAAATCAATTCCATTATCCCTTGTCTAAAAATTCAACCGAATCAAAAATTAATTCTTCAGAATAATTTTTTTAAAACTAATAAACAATCAAAATAGAATGATCGGGGAAATATTTCTGCAAAAGGAAAACAAGAGTATGACGAACATTATCTTAATCCTCAGCCCATAAAAAGATATAAATTTTGTACAAATAAATCCTTTAGTGCTTTGTTAAAATATAAAAGCACATCTATTCAGAAAGTAGGGATTTATAATTTAACATATAAAGCTTTAAAAATTTGGATCCTTTTTTGCCTCAAGATAAAATATTTCTCATTACATCAAAATTTCCAGATTTTGTTTTTGGCTGGTTATTTGATGTTGTAATTGATGCTTTCTTGTACAGATTGTGCTCAAAGCAAACAACATTCACTTTCATTGGTTCCTCAGTGTCTCAGTTACTTCTCTGCAAAACTATAGATAGTAATTTGTTAAGACATTGTATAATATTTGTGCCTGTTTGTTTCAACCACCACTGGTTTTTAATTACTACAGACAAAAAAAATAAATTTTTTGGATCCTCAAAGTAAAAGACTTAATAATGACTACTTACCTTTTATTAATAATTTAGTTACAAGTTTAGATGTGAATGGATCTGAAAAATGGAAAATTTCTTTGTCTAATCATGTTCTTCAGAAAGATACAATTAATTGTGGCATTTTTGTGTGTTATTTTGCTCACCAGCTAATCTTTCAGTTAGATTATAAACAAGGCTTCAATACTGTTTCATTTCGTGAATATGTATATAAAGATTTTGCTAAATGATGGTCCATAAATTTTGTGAAGAAAATGAGTTTCAATTGTTAGGAATAGGGGAAA
>BGPR01033297.1:0-17044 GCA_013235015.1 Araneus ventricosus | reverse complement strand
AATATTACTAAAAAAATACCTTTAAATCAAGATAATATCTACAGATTCGGTAAAATGGTAATCTTGGCAATTCGAATTGGCATGTATACAAATGCCTTGAACACTTGAACTCGTAAAAATTAATTGAATCGCAATAATTTTCTACATGCCTTTCCTACAATATAACGTAACAGAAACTTCTGGTAAACAAATCAATAACTTAAATACATAATTATAGATTATTGGATTTTATAATGGCGAATACTACTTTTAATATATCTAACTACAGTAAATAAAAACAAAATAAAGCTCTCGATTAAATTTTATAAAAGAAATTTATAATGATAAATAAATATATGCTTTACAAAAGAAATTATCAACACAGTGAATTTGAAAAAAAAGAAAAAAAATCTGAAGGTAATGCTCTAAAGGTAAAAACCACGAATGCCTCTCCGTCAAACACGAATATGCTTAAATATACAAATTATACTACATTAATTTGTGAATACTAAACTAGAGAATATAAAAATTTATAATATTGAACATATTTGATAATTGAATGACACAGCTTCATGAATAAATAATTTTTTTCATAATAAAAATTGTGTACCACATTCGCTCATCTAGGAAAATTAATGGACCGTTTTTATTGGGTTTCAGCCTTTTCTAAACAGGTTTCGACCTCTTGAAAATAAAAGATCTACTACTTTTCTCAAAAAATTCGATAAAAGCTATATTTTAAATTTGACTAAAATAACTGACAACCATGTATTAGGATTTCTCTACTATAAAAACATCTACCAAACATATTTTATTCTACTCGCGCCTTGCTACAACCATGCGTGACAGTTATGGAAATAAAAAGGAAAGACGCTGGTAGGAAAAAACTGAAGGGATTCCAAAATACCCTTGCTTCGTGAGACACATTTGTGCCATTCACAAAAGGTGAGGATCGAAGTGGAAAAAAATACTACTTTCTATCCGAGGCATTTTCTTTTTTCCCCACTTTTTTGGAACAAACAGAGTATATCGTGACCGGCGAGAAAAAGTTGGGACAAAAGGTTTAGTTCGACACTACATCTGATGTCTTTGAAATCGCTCATATCCATTCTGTGGCATTTTTATTCTCTTCTATGGGAAATGGAAGTTCTTGTGTTTGGTGTCCAACACCCCTTTGCGTGCAAGATTGTTACCCTTTCTATCTGAAAGGTGTCTAAAAGGTAAGATAAGAATGTTGCTGGTGTTGTGACACTCGTCTCCGTGAAAGCATTTTCATGATACTTAATGGTAATAAAAGGGAAATAAATATTCTTCAACGCCCATTAGCAGAATTAAAGTTCTTCGTTGGCATATGTGAAGTATGATATATATTAAGATATAACTCCAGCGTTAGCTACAGTTTGGCTGAGTCTAGGTGAAAGGATTTGACTTAAAAAAGGAAATAAGAAGCAAACAGCAAATTGGATTTTCAACGCGCATCCACAACACTGGATTTAGATGCATATTTAATATTCCATTGAAATAACCATCATTTACATTCTGATTTAAATTACCCTTTGAATTGTTTTTGTGACCGAAAGATTGAATGCTTCCTGAATGCCATTTAAAGCTCTTTATACTCATTATCATAATCTATTATCATGTTAAGAAACAGTTTCGAAATTTGCGCAGGAATCAATGAAAATAAGACAATCCTTTATTAGCTTCCTTATAATGTATGAGCTAACATCAACTTATTGAATAGTAACAGAAGAACTGCAAAGGTGGCTCATAATGTGTCATATTTAACCCATCTATCACAAATATCTTAGAAATTTCACTTGTATTAAGAACTTTAATATGCTTTCTGTGAAATTATATAAAACTACTTACATTCTATGTGTCTTCGAAAATAAGTATTGATTCAAACTAATATCAGAACTATGCGGGTCGGGTTTTTTTTCAACCTCCGATTGAACCTCAAAACATACAGACAGGTGATAGGTTGTTGGGATGCGCGGTGAGTGATTGAGCATGTCTCTAGGCATAACATCTGCTACTGCCGAAGCTCCCGCCAAGTACGAATTGCATAGTATTATTCGTTTTCTTCAAGCAGAAGGAAATAGTGCAGCTGAAATTCACCGAAGAATGAGCCGAATATACGCTGAAAACTGCATAAGTGATGGTGTTGAGCGTAAATGGTGAAGAAGGACAAGGATGTAAATCTGTCGCGACAGAAGATCTTGTTCAACGAGTTCCCGATAGCTTTTAGAACAGTTTAAATGGGATGCGTATGAACGCCCGACGTATAGCCCCGACTTAATTGCGAGTGATTTTCATCTCTTCTTTGAGTTGAAGAACTGGCTAGGAGGCCAAAGCTTCCCGGAGAAAAAGGAGCTTCAAAGCAACTTTAAGGCCCATCTCACATCACTGGCGGCAACGATCTTCGAAGAGAGTATCGGAAACCTGGTCTACCGATATGACAAATGCCTGAATCTTCACGGAGATTATGTCGAAAAGTGACCATGTTTGTACATAATTTCTAGCAATAAATTCATTTTGCCCTTTGCTGTTGTCTTTATTTATGGTCCATCGGAGGTTGAAGAAAAACGCCCCTTGTATCTTCAATTTCCTAGTATAAATAATATTTCAAAAGAGACAAAAATGTCAATCATATGTAACACACTCTTTTTTCTGAAAAGCGTTGAGCATGATACTTGTTACCATCTTTTATTTGACGATGTTTTTCCACAGTCATGCATAATATTAATAGATAGGAATAGAGTGACTTTAATAGAAGAAAATCCAACGACTTTTTGTGCTCAAAATTGTTTCCCCTTCCTGCTAAGCGATCTCAAAATGTAAGATAATAATGCTACTGTTGTTGTGATACTAGGACGGTAGTCTCTTTGAATTTTATTCCTGATCTTGGGAGAAAAAGAAATGTAAGTATCCTTCTAGCAATAAGGAGCATGAAACCTTTTCATCAGAAATATTTATTAATTAAATGCTTAAAAAAATTTAACCTCAATCTTCTTCATGCTATAGAAAACTTAGAGATAAATCTTAATACCTCTGCATTTATAAAGCAGCAATTTACATCTGTGTAATGCCCTGATATAATACATTCCCCTATGGTCCGCTACACTTTTTTATAACCTTACATAAAGCTAATTCATAACAATCACGCGCATGCGCTTACACTGGTACGATTACATCACAGGCAAATAAAAAACTATGCGACAAACTCTTAAAGACATGATCTATCCATTGTGGTGTCAACGATTCTTTTTACATTATTAGTCTCGTAGTTATTAGCGATTCAAATCGGACGGTATTTTGTCACACAAGAAAGTTCGACCGACTATCACTGTAACAAACGGAAAGACGTTTTCACGTCAAAAGAGGTGAAAAACGTGTTCTTTAATTATGTTGTTTCCATTAGTGGTATGAATTGGAGGTCATTAGTTAATTCCATTACCAGCCTCTTTTCATTTGAAACCATTAAAGGTTGCTTCATCTGCCTTCCCCATCACGTCTTGTCCTCTCGCACAAAAAGAAGTAATTAAATTCGTGATTCCTTATGTACGAATTGAAATTATAGTTAGGCACCTACAATGCACTTGGGGAGCTGGAAAAACGGACGATTTAATCGGAAACAAGCATGGGAGAGGAAAAAATGAGTTATGCACTCTGTGGAGGTTAATTAAAATGGAAGGGGAGCATTGCACGTGTATCAAAAGACCATGTGCGATGCATTTCAATTGTAACTTAGGTAGGAGTTTTCTTTTCTCGGAAAAGCAGCCGCAAAGAGGAGAATAATAAGTTTGTAAAGAAAAGGATAACCGATTAAAGTTTTTAGCCTTTCAAGAAAGTAGTATTAGATTTTATTTTGCGATTACTCTTTTTAAATATCGGGGAGTCATTTTTGTACAGATGAAAAAAAACAGATTTGATAATTTTCTTTGGGAACAATTCTTTTCATTTCCTATTTCATAAGACTGAATGAAATAAATGGTAACTTTTTTCCTTTGGTCATATTTAGTGTAATTATTTTAACAAAGAGATTTTTTTTACTATTTAAGTTTCGGATATTGAAGCAGAAATTTAATTTTTCTGTGATAACATTCTTCATAGAAATAAATTCTCAAAATTAAAAGTCAGATTTTCAGGCAGAATTAAAAGACAGATTTCCAGACAGAATTAAAAGACAGATTTCCAGACGGAATTAAAAGACAGATCTCATTTAAAAAGAGATTTCCATAAACTTTTACTGTGGTTTTTTTTCAGGCTTTCTTCATTCAACTCCTGAAAAAAATTGCGAAATTTAATTAGTGCTTATGGTCGATTACGACTCTATATTTAACTTTTGTCCTCTGATTCAGTCCATCTAACACATGATTAGCTTAGATTTTAGTTAGTTATATTAACGTCCAGTTTTGAAACAACACGAAGGCTATTTTGGGATAGACCTCGTAATTTTGAACCGCGGTCAGATGGCAAGGACGACACGTGAGCTGGAATCTTCCTCTCCAAACTTCCCTACCATATCATCTACTCTATTTGGTCTGTATAAAAATTTTCCAGTATATTACTGCGAAAACATTTTCCTGATTCCGGTTGCACATTAAGAAAATTAAAAGAAGTGAACTATTCATTTCTAATGAATAAAAAAATTAATTTATTAAATTTATTTGGAAAATTGGAATGAAACATTTGTCGTAGTAATGCAATGGATAACTAACACCCATTTTATCGATTTGGGTTTTGCTGGCTCGCTTTCTCCTTTTAAAGGTATTGCTAAGTGAATGATACCAAAGATGTCTTGTTAACTTCAGGTAAGTTGTTAAACTCATATAGCAAAGAGGCCGTTAATGACAATGGACATTCCGCAAAAATATCAATGATTTATTTTAAAACAGTTGGTTACTTAAGAATTTCCATGAGATGCAGATATTTAGTTACTTAAAAGTTTCCATAAAACACAGATATTTAGTTACTTAAGAGTTTCCATGAAGTACTCGGCTGCAGACTGCTGTTATTCCTTCGTTATTCACTCGGACATACAAAGCTCGCTGTTGCAATTTGAACTTAAATTTTCATATTTTTCGTTACAGTAGATTACATATAATTGAATAATTAATCTTCGAAAAAATGTAACGTTAGAATTTTAGTGAAACACTTTACGAAATCAACTATGTATTGAAAGGTATGCTTCAAAGATGGCTTTCCAATGCATTCCTTTCTATAACTGTTTAACTCTCTGACTGCCGAATTTTTTTTGAATGACTGTTTAGATGCAATGTTTGAAAACATGTTCAAATACCGTTGAACCAAGCGAATTGTTATTCACATGCAAGGCTTTATTAGTATAATATGATTCAACGTTTTATAAGTACTAACTAAACCCATCATCTTGCGAAAATTGCAGGATGTAGCAGAAAATGGGCTTGCTTCCAACCCACGGAAATCGCAAGATAAGCAGTCAAAGTGTTAATAAAGATTTATGCATTTCAATTATGGGTTGCACAATTTTTTCTTTAGTAATGTGAAGACAACCTCTAGAGAGCACTCCCATTATGTCAGGAGATGCATCAGGACACTAGTGCAGTTAGTAGATGGCCAAAATGGAGCCGAGGGGATAACGAAGAATCCCTACCAGAAAAATATGAGCATCTCACGAAGAAGAATATGTTGAAACCAAAAATATGCTTCTTTCTGTAAATAATTTACCTGATTAAAAATTGCATATTCTTCTCAAGAAATCTCATGGAAGTAAAACCCCTTCCCACTGCCCACAAAAATATATAAAAAACTGCTCTATTTCAATAACCCCATTTGTGGACTAGACCGACTTTTAAAAAGCAGCGTCCTGAAACATATTCGATACAACACCAGACACAAGAAGAGTTTTTGCATTTTGCAAGACATATACAGAGTGCCCACTAAAGTCCCTTGACACCTTTTAACTACCGAATGGTAGCAGCTATCGTCATAAGAGTGGTATCTATGTATGGTAAAGTGACTATGCGCTACTGGATGAAACCACTTACAACGCCACCTGGTGGAAAACGTTAGCTATTATGTTATGGAGTTAGCGTTATTATGTCTAAAACGGTACGAGATAGAGGAAAAAAGTGAATTACAAAGTTGTAGAGCATTATCTATTTAGTACAAAAAGACATCCCGTGGATTTAAATGCTTAGAACATAACGCTTAAAATACTTATTTTTTTCGCGATTTTTTGCACTGATACGTGACAAAACATTCTTAGAAAGAAAAAACGCAACTAGTTATGACAAGATACCTTTATTTTCGATGTTCAAACTGCTGTCCGTCAGCTACAATGCACATCTGGACGCTTGCCACGCTGGGGGTTCGTTTTTCGTCCGAAAGATAATCTATTCTCCTTTCGTTCAAGTTTCGTAGCGTCACAGTTTCGGAAGCAGCAAACAAACAAATGTGCATTTTAAACGTACTGTTTTTAGCATTCATGACCATAAGCCGTCTTTTTGTACTAAATCGATGATGATCTATAACTTTGTAATTGACTTTTTTCCTCTATCTCGTATCGTTTTAGAGATAGTAAAGCTACCTCCACCGTTTCCCACCAGGTGGCGCTGTAAGTGGTTTCATCCAGTAGCGCATAGTCACTTTACCTTACCTAGACACCACTCTTATGAAGATAGCTGCAGCCATTCGGTTGTTAAAAGGGTGGTGAGGGACTTTAGTTGGAACCCTGTAGTTACGATATAGAATACCTAGGTAATATAATTTGAAATCACATTTTGACGTCTTTACAATCTCAAAAGAGAATATTTCATTTCATAATTTATCAAGCAACACCACCTAACTCAACTTTTTGAAATTTGAATGAAAAGAAAGTACTCAATTTTTCGCAAAGAATAACAAATATCTTCTTTTCACATCTGTTAGGATCACGTGGTCTCATGTACATATCAGATGTTAAAAAGTTTAGAAATATTAGTTATTTGTAGCTGGAAATTGAGTATTTTCGTCCTTTTGGGAAATTTCAAAAAATTTAGTTAGGTAGTTTTGCTTGTTAAGCGTCGATTTCTGACATTACGTGGACTACCAAATTAAATCAAATAATATTTTTTACAGTTTTCGTAATTCTCACTTTTATTTTGTCTTTAAATTTATTTTAATTTCTGAAATTGGTTATGCAGTGTGATTGCTTGTCGGAAGAAATGAAAAAAATATTGAATATTATTCTTTATTGAAATGTAATTTAGTATTGTTCAAAGTAAAAATCCAAAACTTTACTTCCAGCCCATCATGTCAAATTGCTTTGATTTGCCAAATTAGCATAACAATTTACTTTCCTATTAGATAATTTTTAGAACACCAAAATAGAGAAAAAAAAACCTTTTAATATATAAAAAAATTTTAAAACTGTGGTTCAGATCCTTGGTGAAGCTTCCCAAGCAATTAAGGTGCGAATAATTCTGTCTCAAAGCAAAAAGAAAGCGTATGAAAAAAATTGTTCTATTAAAAAAACGGACTAATTTTATTCTCTCCTCTTTTATTTTGAAAATGTGTAGAAATAATTGAAAGACTTCTATCTAGAAAATGAGATTCTCATATCTCGAGATATTTTATTCCTTTTCGATCGAATTAAAACAAATCTATAAATCTGACTCAGTTTCCATGATAACGTTAGAGAACGTGTGAAATTAATTCCGAAGTGATTTGAATCGAAAGGCTAGATTTGATTTGAATAATAAATTCTCGTTATTGCACCTCGTTATTTTTCCCCACTCCTCTTCCGTCTTTCGAGTCGTAATTTATATTCTTCCTGGAATTTTTCATCTCTCTGCTTGGTATTTTTTTCTATACTGGTATTTAAATGATACGAGGATTTTGTTGAGAAAAGGTTTTGTTACATGATTGTTAATAATTCCGATTCATCTTGGGACATGGTGGATAAAATAATTCAATTCGTCAAATATTATTTCTTCTTGAGTCAATTTATTTTTTGTCATGTTTTTTTAAATAATTGATAAACAATGCTGTTCAAAATGACGACTTCGAAATTTAAACAAATTTGAAATGATAATTCTAAAAATATTATTCTTATTCAATTTAAATTGGTTTGCTATGATTGTTATTTAAAAAATAAATTATTTCTACGAATATGCATATTTTTATAACAAAATTATGTTTGGCTTTGCTTATAAAAATCATTAGTAAAAGTTGCATATTTCCTGTGCTTTTTTTTATTTTATAACAGTATTGCCAGTATAGAAAAAGGATAATAAACGGAGAGATGAAAAATTCCAAGAATAATATAAATTACGACTCGAAAGACGGAAGAGGAGTGGGGGAAAATAACGAGGTGCAATAACGAGAATTTATTATGCAAATCAAATCTAGCCTTTCGATTCAAATCACTGTACAGAAATAGTATGAATTGTTAACCTCTAACAGTGCAGTATTCTGTACCGACTAATCAGATGACCCCTTTCTGTTTTGGGAATGTGTTGTAGTATTGATTCATCTCAAGTTTATAGAACACTTGTTATGTTAATGGTTTACCTGTCATTTTTGTATCGACGGATAAAATCTATGAATGATTTAATTTTAAATTATAACTGTAAAGATTTCATAATTCGAAGCACGAACTGCGATCAGAATATACTGGTAAAAGGTTAACATGCATTGGTAAACTGTGTTTAACTCATTAATGAGTATACATTTACTTTAATTAGAGTTTTCATAGAAGCATTAACTAAGAATATTAATATGAAAAATAATTGCATGAAACGGTAATGATACAAAAACATAAATCTTTATTTTCTGCGATTGATTTCTCTGTTAATAAATAACGTAATGTAAAATTCATTCTCTTATATAACAACTTATTCTTAAACTGCATAAAGGCAATTTTTTTATAGTCTTATCATCCAGTGTTGATCCACGAAGTTCCCATATTATGACATTTCCAGAGTCGAATCGGTAAGCACGTTCATTTTCACAAACGAAGATATTAGAAATCGGCTTCTAATCTTTTCTATTCTATTCTCCTTTTGACTATCTCCTATATCCCTACACTCCCCTCCAAAAGTAGAGGAAGAGTTTTCCGGGCCTAACTTGCAAACAAATTAATTTCAGCTTATGACATTTGGTTAAATTGTTCATTATCCTATTTATGAACAAAATTTACGAATATATAAAGCATAGGTAAAATAAATCATAACTGCACTGTCCTACATAATGAAAAGAATGAAATAGAATCTTCAGTAAAAAATCGGCTGAATAATTGGTATTCAGAAAGGGATATGCGTAACTGAAATTCACTCTTGGCATCGCATTGCTATGCTTAGAATTAAGCTGTTTTAAAAATGAATAGGAAGAGAAAACCATACGCAGAGTGAAACTTCTCCAAGTTCATGTACGTCTGAAGGAAGACAACTGTAATCGCCCAAGTGCCTTCCTATGTAGTCCCAAAGATGCTCAAGGGAATTCAGATCTGCTGATCGGACTAAACTGTCCATTCTTTCCAAACGTTGCTACTGTAAATGTTCATTGACTAGAATTCCACAATGCATCAGAGCATTATCTTCGTTAGCATGAAGCCATCACAACTAACACCAGAATATGGCCTTATATATGGATCAAGAATCTCATCTCCATATCTGATACTAGTCAAAATTCCTCCATGCAGCATAATAAAATTAGTATGGCAACCCAAAGTCTAAGTTAATCAGACTAAAACACAGAACCAAACAGTATTGGCTCGCTTATCATCCGGTCACGTAGAAACCCTCAAATTCTCTCATGGTGATAAGAAGTTCAATATCTGCACAAAGTGCAACATGATTGAGGCCACTCCGCAACTTCTACTTGACTGTGTTTTCTTGGTGTATGATGACCTGCTTAAGCGACCGGATCTCGTGTTGGAGGTGATAAAGGCGAACGATCTCATGTATCTGATCTGATTCAGATCAGAAGGATTAGAACGAAGAAGAAGAAAATACAGAATGTTGCCCCATGTCCCCGTGCCTCATGCCATGACTACAACTGCACCGGTTGGGTGAACATGGGACAAAATAAAATGCAAGAATTTCAATTTATCGGTAATATTCTTGGAATTCATAATTTTATTTTTTTAATATTTTTTCACTTAGAACCATCTGAATCTAATGTTTTTCTCATTATTGCTTCTCATGCAAAGAAGAAGCTCAAAGCACCTGTTTATTAAAAACTAGATAGAAATTGTTCAAATAGTATTTTATCCACGAAACATGGAAATATTGAACGAGAGTTTATAAATTTTGGATCATTTCCTACATGAACGTGCTTAACGAATTACTATTTATGAAACATAATATGTGCGGAGACACAACTTATATAAGGAAAATATTAATTTAGAATATACCACTGAATATCTGCAAATCATATAGATTAAAAGAAGAAATTAGAAAATTATAGTCTTAAAATGTTTCACTAAAATTTGCAGAACATCCAATTTAAATTTAGATAAATTTTAAATATTATTAATTGATTCTTCATTTCACTAAAATTTGCAGAACACTTAATTTAAATTTCGATAAATTTTAATTATTATTAATTGATTCTTCATATTTTAGTTTATATACGACTGTGAAAAAAATATTGTCACAATTGAGACATCTGGTTCAAAATCTATATTATATAAAACGCTAAGGCGGAAAAGGACGTGGCGGAAAAAAGGGATTAATTTCTCTTTTGTCGATAGCAACGTCTGTTACCAAACAAAACCGGAAGTCCGCCATGTTAGGCATAACGGCACAGGAATAGCCTGTTACTATATTCGTTGCGGTGTAAAATAACTTTTTCTCTAAAAGAAATAAGTTTAAGACACAATATTTCTTGCAATATAATGAAACTTTGGATGAAATGATTTAAAAGAGATTAGTTAGAAATGACGGAGATGGCTTACGAGAGCCAGAGAACGTTCAGGTCAAAGTCAAGATAATTTAAATCAGCGACTTGGATTTATCTGAAAAAACAATTTGAATCAAAAACTTGCAAATAAAATTTTTCAAACCTTCCTCTCAATCTAAAATTCAGTAATCTAAAATTATGTTCTACATTTTAGTATTTAATTTAGAATTCATTATTATAAATATCAATTTTTTAACAATTTCTTCTTAAATTCATAATCAGATGGCGCCACTGGCTTAACAGAATGATCTGTAACCATAACATGTTATCCGTTACTATTGTACTTGCAATTAACGTTTCATCTGCCCGTTTAGTACCTGCAAATAACGTTTCATGTGTCCATGTAGTACCCGGTCTATTCTATCTCACAGTGCCTACAAATAACGTTCTATTCTATCACACAGTGCCTACAAAAAACGTTTTATTCGAACGCAACGTACCTTCAAATAAGGTAGGCTAAGGTTCAGGACCAAAAAAATGTTATTCTTTCTTGATTAAGGTAAAAGCATTAAAAGGAAACAGCTTAAGATTTTTATTTATTAATAATATTGTCTTTTTTATGTCCATAGTGCTAAGATGTCTCACAAGACAATCTCTTCATTAATAATAATAAATATAATTTTTTTTTAGAATTAATTTTTAGAATAATTATATTTGTTTTAATTTTGCAACCCTTATTTGTTTATTTATGCACTTTAATAGTTTTCTTTGAAAGTTTTATTTGAAGAAAAAGATCTTTTTGAGGCTAAAAAAGTTTATTCTGTGCTGATTTAAATTAAAGCATCAGAAGCAAAATAAAGCTGATTCATATATATTATATATAAAGATTTTAAAATAATTGTGCTGGGACATGCAGTGTCTTCACTGTGGCGAGCGAAGCGAGCAGGGTTTGCGTAGCAAACATAGGAGGATTGCAACGCAATTCTCCTGGGAGTTGGCGAGCTTCAGCGAGCAGGGGGCAGAGCCCCCTAGTATTTACTTAATCAATGCCATTTATTAAGTAACTCACCTTCATCAATTGGTTGCATAATTCTTCATCGCTTCAAATATTAATTCTACCCCACATATTTTAACAACAACAAACTGGAATCTCAAATAGTCCAGATGTTGCCTTAGGTGGCGAACTTTCGTAGCATTTTAACAATATTTTACGTTTCAATTAACCTTTGGATCTAATGCCCTCCGAAATCTCTTTCCATCCATTTTCTGTGCATTCTTCTGTGCATCCATTCTGTGTGCGTTCTTCCGCTAATTTGATCTAAAAGCTTTATATACATTCTAGATTCTTTCAAAATCAGGGGACAAAGGATTTTCTGATCAATAGCATCTCTAGAATATTACTCCAGTTCGGTTTGTAAGGATATTCAAATTTCTTAACAATTAAATTCTTCACTAACTTCTCCATTCTTCGGAAGTTTGCTTTGTGAGAAATTTATTTCCAAATCTATTAATTGCTCTGAACTTGATTTTTATGCGATGAAAATTATGCAACATTTGTTACTTTATATCTCTTCAAGTTAGTTATTTATACGTTTATTATGATTTTACGGTATTATTATTGTTTGGTTTTAGTTTTAGCTTTTTGTTAGAATGGTAGTTTTCTTTGTTTCTATGTTACAGATGCTATTCACCAAAACATTTTTCTTAAATAGGAGATGGTAAAACTTTGTTGTTACTATATCATTAGAATTTCGTTTATTTCGCGCGCCTTCCCTTTGAGGTTTTTTATCACACTATAGATAATTTAATTCAATTGTCGTACTCTGTATCGACATGCATGATAATTAGATTTATTGCAACTTTTAAATCGGTAATTAATTTTAAATTGGTAATTAGTGGAATCACTTCAGCAATATTTGGTACTTTACATCTCTTCCAAATCTTATAATGTTACTAGCTGCGTACCCCTGCGTTGTACAGGCTATCTCAAATAATGCGACATTCCCTGACGGAGAGAAGAAGTCAGGTCACTTGAGGCTTCGGGATCCATATTTTTTCATATGCCCTCCTCCGTTTTTTTCCAACAAATATTGTTACATACTTTCCCCAACAAACGTAAATATCCTTTCAAATCTAGTCTTTTTATTACATTATAGCAGTAACGTTGCGGAATAAAACACCATAAGACAAAAAAGAAAGGAAAAAAGTAAGAAAACGATATTTCCAATTTTTATAAATCCAAACACGGAAGCTCGCTAAAAAATAAGACCCAGTTTTCGTTACTACGGTTCAAAAAGATGAAGAGAAATAAATTAAAGAATAAAAATTGCAAGAAGATGATTAATAACGGGGGGGGGAGTAGAAAATTGGAGAAAATCGACAAGGAGTCTCTTCACGATAGATAACAGCACGATAGATTCATTCATTTTGGCGTTTCTAACTAATATATATTTTTAACTAAATGTGATTTCGGAATTTAAATGGTCAAAATGGATTCCTTGGATTATTTACCTTCTTTTAGTATTTTCTGCGTTCAGCGGTTTGTGAGAAGATAGCCTCATATACATAGATACATTTGTTTACTCTCTCGAATTTTAATAGTGTAGATTCAATCTTATAATGTCAATAATAAATGAATAATGCCATTTTACGGTATTATTTCTAATCTGTTTTATTTTTAATTTGTTAAGACTCTGTTGGCATAGTAATTTTCATTGCTACTATGTTATTGTAGCATTTTTTTAATTTTAATTTCTACAATTTAATGGTGATGAATAATTTTCCATTAAGATTTTAATTATTGTTTTTCCCTGCGAAACAACTGGCACCCAAAATTTAATGAAACAGATTTTGGTTTGTAAAATGGCACAATATTTCTGATGTTTAAACAGACATTTCTCAAAAGCCTTCGAAATTTTGTACAGCAAAATAAATTGGCATTACCAACAGAAATCAAAGAGAAAAATAGAAATATATTGAAAGGACTGATCACCTGTCAAACGCCTACCAAGCTATACTATTAACACATTTATGCTTTTGTATTTTCTGATATCGTTACTTCTCTGTTTTTTTCAATTAATTATAACATTTACTTTTTATTATTGAGATTTTTCACTGTCATTTTATATAATTTATTATTTTGTGGTAATTTCTGTTAATATTTTAATTTATTCTTTGCACTGAAGAAATTACATGTTGGTTGACTAATTTTAAAACTTTATTATATTTTCATTCATATCACTACATAATCATAATAATAATTTTGTACATTACAGAAATTTAGTTACAAAATTATATTATTTATGTAACTTAATATGCAACTAAACTGGCATGAGAAAACCTAATACATAATAGTAACTCTTTATAGCATCAAATCAAAAGTTTTGATCTGCTTTACAGTTGATTTTATACTTGTAAAAATAACATTTGGTGACACTCATTACTTTGCCTGCCATTGTGTAGAATTTTGCTATTCAACTAAACTCGACTATTCGATGTTAATATACAAAATTTATATATGTTTCATGAAAAAGTAAAAACGTCTATTGCACCTTGTATGGTAAATATATTCTACATATTCCCCAAATTGTGTGCCATAAAAGCAAAGTTCGCACAAATTCATTCTATAATACATGTTGGCACATAAAACATATAAATAATTAAAACACCTTCTTTAATTTATATTAATCTTCGGTATTCAATGGATAAGTCAATTACATTTCCTTTTCGAAATATAATCAATTTATTGTTTAAAAAATCGAGTGCCCCTGATGAGCCACTGGTAAAATCTATTCAAAATAAACAAACCTACCTCTCTTCTTAAGCTTCTCTCTTCACCTAAAACGGAAATTCTCTTCCACGATATTTCGAGTAACTGGATCGTTAAAATTTAATGAAATTATCCAAGTCAACACTCTGGCATGTTTGCATTCGCTGTCCTACCTAATTTCCTTAACAGGTGTAATTCCGAATACCTCAAGAAACGTGAATTTATTTGAAGAAGAAAAAAAACTACATCAATATAGCCTAAAGACATAAAATAAAATGTAGAAATGTTTCATTTTAAAGAACTTTAATTTACACTTTATACTTTGATTTAAATTCTATTTGAGCATTTTGAATTACATGGAATTTGTTTACCTCTAAATACATTTTAGATTGGGTTAATTTTAATAATAAACATGGCTCAATTGATGAATACGTGTGAAGTTATTTGATGATTATTTATATTATTATTCTTCAACACAGTATTTTTTGTATTTTATTATAACATGAAGCATTAACAAAGCAATTTTGAGAAAAATATGTTTACAAGGCGATAATATTAATAGCATCAATATAGTAAACAATTTTAGTTTAATTGTGCAACTAATTTATTTTTTGTGTATTCACATGATAAACTTAATCCAGAAATAAAAATTATCATATGCTTGAGATCCTACAGACAGAAAGAACAAAAATATCGCATTCATAAAACATAAAAAAAATTAAATGATTTTCCATAACGTAAATGCAAAGTAAATTCCGAACTATAAAAAAGTATCCGAGTATTAATGGTCTTTTTAGCAGAGGAAATACATGCTATTTAACGGTTTGATTAAGCGATGAAATAGGTTTCTCCTTCATTACAACAGAAAAAGTATTGTTGCGAATCATTTTGAAAAATATTTTTAAAAATTGTTAAAATTTGGGTAAAAATTGCTCGACAACTAAATGTATACTAGCTAATCCCTCGCAGAGCATCTGCGCTTCCTTATATGCACTCCAGACATTTTTGACCAAATTGGCGCATTCTGGCTTCTGATGATTCAGTTCGCCAAAAATACAGCCCGCTGCAACTATCGCCAAGAAAGAAATTGAGCCAAACTGGCGATTCAGCTCTCCAAGAAAATTCGTCAAGACAAAAAAGCGCCAAGTTGTGTGCGTATAACGGAATAGTACCCAATATACGATGCTCACAATAGTAAGCTCCATGGTGTTCACCTCAGTTTGTGAATTGAACACGCTGACTTAACATTAATCTGAACATTCATTGGCTCGCCTAAGCCCATCTGCTTCATTTTTAACTGATCTCTTGTAAATAATTTCATCCAAAGTTTCATTATATTGTAAGAAATATTGTGAACTCCAAGTCTTAAACTCATTTTCCTTTTCGAGAAAAAGTTGTTTGACACCAGAACGAATATAGTAACAGTGTATGCCTCTGAAGCTACCGGTTTTGCTTTGTAAACAAACAAATCGTTGCCATCGGCAAAAGAGAAATTAACCTCTCTTCTGTGCCACTTACGTTAGCATTTTATATATATAGATTATTGGAAAGATGATATTTTGGATTTGAAGATTTGCAAAATTAATTTTTATACAATGATATTTACATGGATCTTTACAATTGTTTAGAAGTTATCTAAAAAACTTACTAAACATTAGCTTAATTTGTAATTAATTAAAATTATAATTAAATTTTTTTAAAAATAACTTCGAGGTGCACATTCTCATCATTAAAAATAAATTTGCACCAAATGTGGCAACTCTAAATAAGTGTAATTCTAAATTTAGCAATTATTGTGTCCTGTAAAGCATCAACTGGCACATGCATACAAACATTCACTTTTATTATTAGTAGAGATTAAAAAATATCATTGTGCAAAAATTATATCTGATCCAACGAACACTTTTCAACATTTCATAAATTTGTTTTAAAGAAAAATTAATGCACTCTCTAGTGATATGAAAAAAATTGTTTTTAGCGATCAATGTCCTGTAATTAACACTCTAATGTACAAACACATGTGAAAAATTCTAAGAAAACTTTAAATAAATAAGATACACGATGTGGTCTAAAGTATCCGGACACTAAAGGATCCTCACATTTTAGATTAAGGTCGCAAGAACTGCTCTTGAACTTCGACCAAGTGTAGAATAGACTTACACTCACATTTTACATTGAAGATTCGGTCACTTCGGCATTTAGGGGAGAAACGAGAAATTGATTAAAAGAAAATGAATTGGTTTCACCCCGTTCCGCAGAAAGCTGATAATGATTTGCAACATTCATCAATGGTTTTTTTTACTGTGCACAATATGTACATTCATTTTCGTAAATATAGCACGCATGTTATGGAAGATATAAAAGTTTTATTTTTAAAAAATCCCTAATTTCTTTGCGTGTTTTTTGCTTATAACTTGCAGAGTTTTC
>BGPR01033296.1:0-17045 GCA_013235015.1 Araneus ventricosus | reverse complement strand
GGCGTAACAAGATTCTGAACAGATTCTGATTGCAAATGTGATGAGTCAACTTTGGCGACTACAGCTTCTTGATTTGCAGATCTGTTCTTATTGGAATTCTTGTGAATATTCTTATCGTTCTGCTTCGGCACAAATTCATTTCTTTTGCGTTTATCCTGGCATTCTCTAGCTAAATGCAGCAGACTTCCACAGACGAAACATTCCTTTCGTTTTAGAATGCCATCATCCTTTCTTGAAATTTCTCTTCTCTGATGAGGGGGGACGTATTTTTCCGATGAAAAAGTTCCTCTCAAATCATTCCGGGGTTCGTCAAATGACTTCTGTTTCGCTCCAAAGTAAATGTAGCACTCTTTTGCTAATTCCTGGGGCCTCAGCCATTTTTCGCCTTGCTTCAAGCATATGTGGGAAGCGGTGTCATTATCTAATGCTTGAAATAATTTATCAGAAATAATCAGTTCTTTTAGGGATTCATAATCTTCAACCTTACGTAATTTGCAATAATATTCCCATGTAGAAGTGAGTCTGGAGACAAACTGGATATGAGTTTCACCTGAATTTCTCTTCGCTTTTCGGAAGTTTTCCAAGCACGCCTGAGGTGTTGGTTCAAATTCTTTTAAAATCAAAGCTTTCACTTTAGCATAGTCCTTTAAATCTTCTTCTTTAATGTAAACAAGGACATTTGACGCTTTATCTCCAAGAAGTTTCAATAGAATTTCCGCCTGGAATTCTTCAGGGACTTTCTTGTGCTTGTAAGCTCGTTCCAACGAGTCGAAAAATAAATTCCAAGATTCTGCTTTTCTTGGTACTGTGACCGTCAAAATTTCCACTCCCTTAATGAGCTTATCCAGAGAAATATCGCCATCCCCGTTGCTGGTCACCCTAGGTGGCGGACTTCTGGTTTCGTCATTTCGAGTCGCTCGAATTCTCGCCAATTCCAATTCGTGCTCTCGCTCTATACGGCGTTCTTCTCTCCGGATTTCTTCTTCTCGCATCTTTTCTTCGTGCTTACGATTCTCTTCTACTTTCTTTCGAATTTCTTCTTCTATCTTTCGATTTTCCACAGGAGAGATCAAAAAGTCTTTAACGAACTGTGCATCTTCCAAATATTCCTTATTGGTCAGCAGTTTCTGTTTCAGATCTCCCATCTTCATATCGATGTTTACCATTTCACCGAGTTCAGTTAAGACCGTTACAACGTCTTCTTTCTTCACGTTTTTAAACATTATTTTTTTTTACCAGCAAATTTCCATCCGCTTTTACTTTATCAAATCTGTCAACGCTAAGCTCTGGTTCTCGAAAGAGATCGTGTTGTAGTGTTGGTGTCTTTTCGAAATGATGACACAAGATTTTTATAAAAATAATTCTATTCAGACTTAGACACACACAAGACAAACAACACACATAAAAGTTACGGTGCGGTACGTTGCACCTTAAAAGGCAGAGCTATTCAAAAATAATAACGACCACAACTAGGCCCAAGTATTTTACCTCACCTCACGAGGTCGCCACTCCAACTCAAACTGACAGTTTACAGAAAGCAACCCTTAGACTAGCAAGGAATTGCGCCAAACATCAGATAACCCATCGCCAACGGTAGCCAAACACTACAGAATATAAGTAAAAATCGGTATTAAATTGAAAATTTCAAACTCCGCATGTTTTTTGATTATAGCATCCAGAGTTTTCTTTCGAATTGTACGAAACTTACAGAATACTTGACAATACGTATAAAATAAAATGCCGAAGATAAACTAAATCTAATTCTATGGGTGCTAGGAACGACACTGACACTCGTAAAAAATACACAGTTGCATTTAAAAATAACATTTAATAAAAAACATCTATAAATAACTATGGCCGATAAATTGACCTGAAAACGAACTGCATTCCTTCAAGCCTACTCAAACAATACAAATCCGACGCTCCCAACCATAGTTCGAGATTAATTCTCATACGGTGGAGAGCGCCCTCTTGTGATGAGGCAGACCAAAGGGTTAAACTCGAATAAATATTTTCCACAACGTAAAAGAAACACTGTATTACAATTTGAATTGAAAAATTTCAATATTATGGGAAATATGAGCATTTGTAATAGATAAATGTTTTACTGCGCAAACGCGAAATGTAGTTATATATACTATGAACAGATGGCGCCATCCAAAGTTTTTCTAAATAAAACATAAGAAAGACTTAGTTCGGGTTCGCGCCGTAGATGTTTCTTGAAAACGTCGGGATAAAATCAGAAAACAAGCATTTTGTATTAATATGTAGTTTAATTATCAATATCTTTAATACAATATTTACACAGAGTAGTGTATAATGGTTACAGAATAGATAAATCACAAGTTTATCGCATGTGGCAAGGGTCTGTGGTATCTTGTGATTTATCTATTCTGTAACCATTATACACTACTCTGTGTAAATATTGTATTAAAGATATTGATAATTAAATTACATATTAATACTAAATACTTGTTTTATGATTTTATCCCTACCTTTTCACGAAAGATCTATGGCGCGTACCCGAACTGCGCCTTTCTTATGTGATTTTTATCTTCAATTTATTTGTGTCCTCCTTTTGACTGGAAAAAAGTTGGTCACATTATTTATACTAAACAAGGATTATATAAAAACAAACTCTACTGAAATTTTTAAGAAGAGGATATATGTATGTAATACGATGCACAATCTATGTACCTCCTCCATACGCGCACCTGCTGGAAGGTAAAATATGTAAGGAGAGTTCGCGGCGGCCTGTTTCCAGAACCGGATGGTTCCTCGTTCGAAACCCCATTCCACCAGAGATCCGGCTTGTACTTGGGGTGGAGGGTCAAGCATCCTCCCTCTGGTGTTGCACGGATATTTCGAAAGGGGATATTCACTCTGTTGTCGTCTTCATCACCTAAAGATAGTTCAAAATTCCCATGTCCGTCCCAAAACAGCTCTCGTATTGCTTGCAAATGATTCTTTAATATAACTAACTTATATTCATACTGTAGGAAAATTGAGGAAAAACAAAACACATCAAAAGGGAGTAGAATCACAATTTTTCTCGTTTACTATAGGCTTGCACACTTCTATCTCTCTTCCTTTCAAAAAATTATTATTATGAAATCTTTTTACTGAAGTCTAATATTGAACATACTTATTTTAAGGATTTTTTAATATTATCACTAGTTGTAGCGCGATAGAGCATATTTTAAATTTTGATATTCAGTAAAAATCCTCTAAAACATTTTCTGGATTCTGATAGTTTAATTTTATACTTTTGATTTGCACGTTAGAGACTAATATGCCTTATGGAGTCTGTCATCTGGACAGCTTCAGCGTGGGTCATCTGTACTCCATTTATGAATTATATAAGGCCGCATGTTCCTTCCAGATGTAAAAAGAATTCAGAAATATTCGTTATTGGTTGTAAAATGATGAGCATTTCCTTCTTCTTTGAAATATCAAAAAATTGAGATAGGTGATGTTGCTTGTTAAACAACGACATGCTTCATTAAACTAGGCAAGATGGGAGCCTTTTCTCCTTATAATTGGTCACCTGATGACGGAAATTGGACTTCTGTCTCGAACGTAACACCCAACCCTTACCTACGTCAGACACAGAAGTGACCCGAAGTAACTTTACCAACCGAGCAAGGCAACAATATAGTCCCTACTTCCAACCAACGTCTTTTAAGTTTTTTAAAAAAATTCTATAATGCTTGCATTTTAAAAGTCAAACAAACTTTTACTTAGAGATATGCAAGTTTCATCTGCAAATTGATTTATTAATATTATGGTGAAAACTTTTAAACTGCTGTATCTTGATTCTGTAGTGATCTAATTGAAACTCAAATAACATATTCACTAATATAAAATTTTTTTAAATATATGACTAGTATATTGAAACATCTTTCTCCTTCACATTTCCGCTTAGTCTCTGGATTATGACGAACAAGAGCAGTTGCTCGGTTCGCCTGAAACACGTCCCTATTCAGTGGAAATACCGCACGTTAATCATCGTACTAACTGTTTTCGGAGACTCCAATTGGGAAGATACCTGATATTTCTGCCCCCATTTGCTTAAATGACGTTTCACAGTATAAGTTTCACGGGGATAAAGACACAGCCAAGTAAATTCCTCTTCACTCCAATTTTCTCCAGATATTTCCACCCTACAATTATTAAGAAACAATGCTTAGAACAACAATAAAATAAATTGCTCATTAGCAACTACTCATATAATAAAGTAGGACATTTTTGGCTGGCAATGGTATGGTTGGGCTCCAGTGGGACGTTAAATCAAAAGTTTGAGATTTCAGATAATCAGAAAGATGCAATCAGAAGCGAAGTGATTTGTCCTATATATCTTTCTGATTATAGAGAATCATAGTTCTGTTTGGTATATCTCGCGCATTTTCCCAAGACTTCTTGAAACTTCTAACTTGCATAGCATTCTCGCAATGGAGGAAGAATACAAGCGGAAATGTTTCTTCTATAAATGGCGCATCGAGAATTTCAATTTCTGCTGGCAGAAAACAGGTGAACATCTCGAAAGTCCCTTATTCTTCATTGAACCATCGCCTGAAACTTCGTGGAGACTCTGGTTATATCCGAGGGGCGAAGACGATGGAGAATACATTAGCTGCTATCTCTTTAGAGCTGAAGGAGGACCAGAGGTTATAGATGTTGATTTCGAACTGTCCGTTTCTGTTGGAGAACAGGTAGTGAAGCCCCCTGTTTCTTTTGAGAAAATTTATTCATTCAAAAATTGCCAGAAAGAGGGAGAAAAGTCCTTTGCATTGAGAAGAGAAATATTTTTGCGTAAACCTTTTTGGGAGGAAAGGTTTACTTTGACAATAGGATGTAGAATTTTCAAACGTAACGGAGACGGATTTAAAGTAACAGAAAACTTTGGACGTACAACAATTGCTATGGAGCGCATTTCTGGTATGGATGTATTCGACGATGTTACAGATCTCAATCCCGAAAGTGACAAGGATATCGAGGTCAAGACACAATTAGAAGCCGATCCTTTTATAAGTATAAACTTATCACATTTTGATGACAGTCTTACCATAAAGATTCATCCGAAGAGTTGTGAGAAAATAAAATATGCTATCTGTAAAATAACCATAATTAAAAGTTGGGAAAAGGCATCTCCAATCGAGCACGTTCGTTCTTGGGTTGGAGAAATTAAAACAGATATTTGGAGATATGATGTTCCTCTTCCACTAACTAAATCGGCAGAACAAGATTTTGTAACAAATGCTCAGAAAACCTTTTTCTTGCACTATGATTTTGCATATTCTACTGGGGTCGAATATGCGAATAATGAGTTAAATGATTATGGCACGGATTTATGGCTTGAAAACATTTCGTTTTTGGAGTCATCGTGTAAATATGTTAAAACAGAAGAGTCGACAGATTATCTAACTGCTATGGATGCTCTAAAACCCTCGGATACATCTAAGTCGTTCGCCGATATGACCATCACGACGAAAACCACGGTATTCAAAGTCCACAAAGCCGTTCTGCGTGCTAGATCGTCTGAATTAGCGGAGATGCTGAAAGATAATCCTGAAAACATTGAATTGGGTGATTATAGAGATGGTACCGTTAAGAGATTCTTGCTGTTCCTATATACTGACAGTGTGGAAGACCTGTATTGGCAGGCAGCCATGGATTTATATGCAATGGCTGACAAATTTAAGGTAGAGTTTTTGAAAAAGAAGTGCCGCAGCTTTTTAGAAATAAATTGTGACGCTAAAAATGTTGCTCAAACTTTGCTCTTAGCTATCCGTTTTAAGGACCGGCCTCTGAAGGCACATTTAATGAAGTATATAGTAGCACATGATGAGGAAGTATTCAGTACAAATGAGTGGCAAAGTTTTGCAGAAAATTACTGGTTTCTGGCTGAAGAATGCATGCTAATGAAGTACCGAGAGAAAATTCCGAATTTTTAAATTATTTTAACAGTGCATTTAAAAAAATTACATTACTGCAAATAAAAAGGTTTTTAGGCAGTTCGTTAATGAGCTGGATTGTGGCAAATGCATGATGGAATGTTAACAATTTCCTGGAAGTTGCTAATTCAAAACTCCGTGATTTCCTAAAATAATTCCTTATTCACCTCCGAACATTTATACTTGCTATTATTTTTAGTTACAAGTTCAAGTCCATGTAATGTTTGCTTTTCCTGTTATTTTTTGTGTTTCGGGAATGGATTTTAAAAATTTGTCCATTGATGTTTGAAAAAGCAAATGGTTTCTGATTGTCTGGCTGATTAGATCTGGATTCGAATTTCATGGTCTCGTTCAGTGTTTAGCTTTATACTTAAACTCGTTAACCATTAACACCACCATCAATATTTCTTTTTAAATATACTTTTGTGGTAAGCTTCTACGAAAATGCATCATTTTGCTATATTTTGTGAATAAGCTTATTAGAATTAGTGGATACATAGTTGAATTAGTTTTGATTCTGATCTTTTCACATAAAGCAGTTTAGTTTCATGTTTTTAAAATTTTATCCCAGGCAATTTACTGCTTATTAAAATTCTGTATTAATTTAAGTCTTTTAATAATAATAAAAAAAATGTTTTTTCATGCAATGCTATGGTTTCGTCATTTCCTAGTTTTATTGGTGAGATCTGTTGTAATCAACATTGAATGTTCTTGCAGAATGTTAAACTTCTCTATTTTTTAATATTTCTGCTAATATGTATAGAAAAGATGTTCCTCTACCGCAACATCTTTTGAATACATATTTAGATGGAGGTTATAAAAACCGATATATTAGGTAGAGGGTTAAATATCAAAGTAAATAATTTTAAATTTTCTTTAAAAATGGCCATTACCTTCAGTGGCTAAACGGTTCCAATTCTTCTTAGTACTGCTAAAACAAGCAATGATCCGCATATAATTAGTTTATAAACTAATTTTTCATGATAAAAGATGCATCATTCAGAATGTTCAGATTCCGGCTCGACACAAGAGTGCAAAGGGATAAGTGAAACTACTTTAACCCCTTACACTGCAATTTAATTACTCCGAATTAGATGCCATAATTTATTTAGGACATTTTATTGCCATTTCTATCCATTTGAAAACGGAGGATACGCGAGATACTGAAGCGTGTCCAAGAGAGATTTTTGACTTTTAAAAAATTGTTACTTTTACTTAAATAAGTCTTTAAATATCAAAAATTCTTTAATTCGATGCATGAGTCGGACTCGTCATTTTAGTGCAAGCGGTTAAATTACATCTGATATCTCGGATGAAGCTTCATCTTTCATTCCGAAATAAAACTGTTAAGATAGTAATTTTTCATTTCATCAAATATTAACGTCATCACTATCTGACTATGATGGAAATTAACCTTCGTGAGAAACGTTCAAATGCTATACCAGCAAAGGATTGCACTTTCTCTCTGTCAATAAATTAAATCTGTCTGTTTTAATCATCTACTTGATGGTTTTAATCCCCGGTCCTATTCGCTCAATTTCAACTCTATGGCTGGAAAACAACCATAGTAATTCCGAAGGCGGTCGAGGGAGATACCTTATAATTACTTAAAGAAGGTAAAGCACCTTTTTGCTTTTTCCCACTAAAATTCATTATCTAAATTATTCTCGGATTCCGAAACCCACCGCGGCATTGGGCATGCGAAGTTGATATCACTGAACTAGGGGTGAAGTGAGAAATGAGGGGGAGATATTTACATTTTACATAGGGTGACAGGCAACAGACTCCTTGTCTGTCGCCCCTTTCCGGATTAAAATTTTAAAAAGTTCTAGTCTTGACATTTTGAAATGATCAGTAGGATTCTGAGTTTTACTCGCAATCTAAAGGTTAATACATCGTCTGCGATTAGCTAATTGGATGCAAGCTCCAATGCAAGATGAATAGTAATTGTGCTCATTTTAGATATTTTATATACTGAAAAAGAAAAAAAAGTGAAGGTAGGTTTAAGGCATTTGAAGGAAGTTTAGGCATTTTTGAAGGTGTCCAACTGAAGGTTGAAGCTGAAGGCATTTTTTAACATGTCCAACTCATTTAATCTGAAACGCAAGTCAAATTCTTGAATTGAAATTTGATGTTGGATAATTTGAAAAGAACGAGTCGTACGTTTTCCGAAGACGAACTGTTGAGAGATTTTGAATTTACACCTTGATAGACCAGAAAACATACTACAGATTTTTACACATCTCAGTTATTTCTTTTCCAATCGTCTACCTTAGGCTAGACGCATACATGCAATTATTAATCGGGCAACAGTTTAGTTACATGGTGAAAGTCTATGGGCTCAAATTAGTGCGCGCATACATGTAACTTTATAGTTCGGCAACTAAACACGAAATTTTTAATTTTAGGATCACACATTTTTTAAATATAAAACCTTTTTTAGCATTAAAAAACACATAATATAAAATTTGCAAGAAGTAATGAATAAGGGATATGTTAAAATGATGTTCCAAATTTAAACATAAATTTAATCATATTGAAATTTTGATGCTGAACACGGCTTAATCAATGGTAACGTATCTCCACGAATATACCATCACTGCTCGGCTACTTTACTGTTGTACTTTGTTGAAAAAGTGTCGAACTTTGATAAATTGTTCCGCGAACTATTTTTAAATTGAATATTGAAAACAAATTCGAATTTGGTTAATTTGAAGCTGACGGATACACAATAAAAATTAGACGTATCCAAAAGTTCGAATTAAGAAAAAAATTAGCTTTAAAAACAAAAACAACTAGAGAAACGTCAGTTTTTATTCTAAAAACAGCAATAAAGATTTATTTAAAAGTTTTTATGAATAGTACGTAATTAATTAATAAACAGTAAATAATTTTGATCCCTAAATTAATATTTATAATTTTAAATTTTTTAATTATTTCAATAAAAAAGTAAGTTATTTAAATAAAGAAATATATGTACAGCACCTAGAGTGCAAAAATTATGCAATTATTTTTTAAATTAAATACATAGAACAACAGCTAAGAGTGAGTACTGGAGTTAATTTATGGGTCTTAAAGATTATTCGCCGGCACTCATAAGATACGGACATATTTAACTAACGAAAACAATTCTGAAAAGGGCAAACACAGTTTTGACCTCAAATTAACCAAAACAAGTTCGAATTATAGGCTTACGTATAGAACTCGCCTATTACTAGTAATGATTATCAAAGCATTTGATAAAGAAAGATACCAATGGAAACGAAAGTTCACCATTCGTTCTAGTGATTGAAATGATAGCTTCGTGAGAGAGTGTTAGCTGAAAATCATTTTGAGAAAAACTAAATTGTATCACTATAAAAAAATCATTTTTGGGCTCCCAGGATGTGGGAGCCCAACTTTAACTGTGGAAAATCAGTCACGAACAGATAAGCAAAACCTATCTGCTTTCATTTCGAGATATGATTCACGTGGTGACAAGAAACACCCTTTTTAACATATATGTTATCAAAATTTGACACGGGAACGGATTAATTTCTTTTGTTTTGTTAAGGATGCGCAGTGAATATTTTATTGCTGCACCGTTCTGAACACACTTCTCCCATTTACTATCAGCTTTACGCCGAAAACTTATGTAATTTTTGGAGGTATATAAAAATTCCCTTTTTACAAATACATAATTTTTTCGTCATATTTTCTTAACATGAAAAAGATAGATTCTTTTCCTGTTAAATAATACAACTCCTTTTCAATTTCTAAAGTTAAGCATGGCATAGTGAACCGGTGGGATGTGTGGGATCAAAACACAGTTCAATCATTTGACATAAGAATATTGCATTTTTAAAGGCATGCGTTCAAAATGAATATGTGTGCTTTCGGACCACTGAAATAATGAGCATTGAAAGTAATACATATTTCGTAACTTAAACCGAATTTTGAATATTTGAAGTACTCAAAATTATTTAAGATTGGATGAAACTGTTTGAATCTAAAATGTCATTATCCTCTTCATTATTGGTTGAATAAAGATACTGCAGCTGCGGATTTCTTTTTCCTTTGGATATAGGCTGGTGCAATTGCTGTACCAGCAATTCATTACGATTTCACAAGGTACGTTTTATACACGAAGTAAGTATAGTTAAGAGAATCGAGTATGACTTTTGAACCTTTTCCTGTTGGCCAATTGAGCCCAAATTTAATACAGAGCTAATATATTTGTATCAAGATTACATACCAAATTTTATTTATTTAGCTTATGTTTTTTAGTTATCGCAATGATATGCACACGGATAGAAAGATAAACATATTTCTCTTTGACTGACTCAAAAATTTGACAGATATCCACAGTAGCGGTGCTAAGATCGCATACCAGAGTTCATGCGTTTTTGCAAGTTGAGTGTTTTAGTTATCGTGCTCACAAACAGACAGACGGACATAATTCCAAACAAGGATTTTTCGGATTCAAGGAAGTCTTATATTGCGGAGATTCATAATATCTCTAAGTCGAATGGGTTTCCCGATTTCAATACTTTATCATTTTAAACTTCAAATAACAAAAAGTAAAAACGAGGACATCGTTTTCCCGCCTTTCGGTTTCGAACCGTGTCTGCTGCTCTCGAATTCAGATATAATTAAGCTCTAGGAGGAAACTGAGACATAATATTAATATTAAATTAAGAAATAAAATGAGGAAAACACCAAAAATAATTATTACTTTATAATCAAATATATAATAAAAATATAAGTATCCAACATTTTTAAATATTCATATACAGCCTGATTCCAGGTAATAGCTGCTGTAACATAACATTTCGTACACAAAAATTGTAATTAAATGTTTTCATCTCTAGTGAATTGATCTATTTTTAAGAACGAATTAATTACAGTTGATAATAATTCAAGTAAAATCACCTTAATTCTAAAGAAAGCTGTGGTGAGAGTAAAATTTCCGAATATAGGTTTTTCTGTCTTGTCTTTGCTTGAAAATAAAAGCACAAGAAAGCATTAAAAAGTATACCTAAATTCAGCAAAATCAATATGAGTTTCAATTAACAAAAATCTCAACTTTTCCTATATTTCAAACACATTGTCTCGTTGGCTAATAAGAGATTAGCTTTGCTGAATGCAATCCATTCATCTGATCCGAATATCTCTTCGTCGTGTAAGAAAATGAAATCTTCGACAACCGACTTGAGTTTGACATCACTACGCTGATGGGCTAAGAGTAGAAGATCACTAGCCTTGGAAGTTCCGAGGTTTTCCAGCAATAAACACGAGCATTTGATCTTTAATCGATGTATTTTGTATACATTTGCTGCGTGGTACAACTTAATAGCAGTGTCCCATTCTATGTCTTCCAAAGAATCGGTATACAGAAAGAGCAATAATCGAGAAACTGTGTCATCTTCCAAGTCTTCCATTTTCAGGGTGTCAGAAGGCTTGTCTCTCAAATCTTTGGTGAATGCCTCTTTCAATGCAGAGGAACTAGCACAGAGCACAGATTTATGTGCATGGAATGTTGCATCTTTTGTCTTTACGATGATGTTACTGAAGATTTTACCTTGGTATACAGATCTAAAATCGTCTAAAACTTCAGGATGCCTTGAGAGCTTTTCCTCATATGTTTCGGTAGCATTTTCTTTTCCTGAAATGCAATAAATAAGAAAGTGAATAACGCATATGTATTTGTTGGTGCTTTGGAAATGCTAAAACAAGCATGAGTTATGGAAGTGCAGAAAAATTCAGTCATACAAGTGTTTTACAAATTTAATAATGTTTAAAATAGGTCTTTGTTGACCTGTTACTAATGTTATTATTACATTAATTTAACAGATTGCTTATTATCTGTTTGCAAATTTGTTTCTTTTATATTAGGATGTTATATCTGATGTCTATGCATTTTTCACTTAAATTCAAAGTCCTGCTGAAAAATAACTTCTGCAAAATTGTTTCTTTAAGATTCAATCTTTTACATAATTTCTAAACCAGATTTGGCGAGAAAATCTTTGGAACCAATTCAGAAGTATGACTTATAGACATCTCTGAATATATTTTTATAATGTCATTATTTTCTAAATGTTTCAGAGACCAGGAAAGATGGAAACTTACGATTCTTGCGAAAAATGATCAGTTATTAACTTTATGCTGCAATTATTTTGGTTTCTTTAACTTAGTTTGTGATCTCTTCAAATCCAAATAATTTTAATTGGATATTTTAAAATGACCTACATATATAATGCCGGAAGATTCGTAAAATTCTCGGGGTCAAATTTTGTTGGCGATTACAATATTATTTTTTTCCGAATACGAAGAATTAAGGAAAATATAAAAAAGCAACCACAATAAAGCAGCCGTTTATTGAAACCAAAAAAAATAACATGCATCTTGATTACATAAAAATAAAATGTTTGCGTTAAATGTAGGTAGTTACATATAATAATGTAAATCTTATTTGATGTTAATTATTTAAAACTCTTGTTCGAAGGAAACCACTACAAAAACTGACGGAAAAAAGTGAGGCCTCAATCGTCAGAAACCTCAAACAATGAAGAACAAATGTTCCAATAGATATATTAATGCATTACACACATTACAGACTACTCATTTTGAAAAAAAGTGAAAATTATATATATTTTCTATCTGTGAAAGGCACTGAGATAGCATCTGATTTTTGTTTTAAATTGAAAAAAAAGTTTCTGCTGTTATTGCACCGAATTATTAAAGCACAAATTTGACCTTAAGTAAGCTTATAATTAATCATAAATAACTATCAATTAAAAAAATTATAATTAATGAATGTATATTTTTAATGATAATAAATTGGTTTAATCATCTGTAAATTAAAAGTATAAAATCTGTCCTTTTGGAAGAATTCTCTAAAGAAGAAATTCTTGAAACCTGAAGAAATTTCTTTTAACTATACAACCTCAGCGACTGCTTCATATTTGGACATTCTTTATTTTCATTCAATATCAGGCATATTTGCTCTTTCTTATAAATTGTAATGAAATGGAGTTTCTCGCGGTTTGCAGTTGCCATCATTTGGCATTTCGTTTATAAATCAAATTCTGTCCCAGATAGCACGCAAGTTTGATTTCGACTTGATATTGCCTTGTCATGGCAAATTTGACGCGTCAAACTTGAAACGAACTTAACACAAATTCGACGTGACAACTAGCGCCACCTACTTGCAATGCAAATTTGCCACAAGTTCGACGTGACAAACTATAGCGCCACCTTATTTGCAATAAGCTTGTCACAAAGTTCGACGTGACGAACCTCGTCCTTGCAATGCAAAACAGATAATTTCTCTCTGTTTTAAAAAAGCATCCGATTTTTAATAGCATCTCCTAGACCGTCCTTCTTTTTATTAATTCAATGAATCAATAATTTGTAAAAAAACTAACTTTTTTAAAAAGAAATTTTGAAACATTTTCCATCTTTTTACTAAATCACTCGCACTTTAAAGAAAACTATATCGCCTTTTTCTTGATGTTGAAATTTTAACGTTTATAAACAAATTTAAACCGAAAAAACAGTCAATGTTTGTTGAAAAATAAACTTATACATTTTGTCCCATTTTAAAGTAATTACTTTTGAACTCTAATTTCATAATTTATTCTACTAGCAAAACGTAGTTATTAACGAAAATCGCTCTCTCTCTCTTTGATTTCAAATCATATTCTCAACACAAAATTTTAAAAATTAACGTAATCAAGAATAGAGTTTAAAATAAATCGTATGCGCGATCTATTAGCACAATCTATCTTCTCCTCTCGTTGTCGAGCTGGCGGATTGGTTTATCCCGTCAGGCTACCGAGCGGTAGGTCGCGAGTTCTTTTCCGAGGTCGCGTTCGTACTCAGTTTTGGCTATAATTTGCAATGAGTTTGCACGGCAAGCTTGCTGCAAGTTCGTTCCATGGTGACTTCGAAGCTTTCGTTAACTTGCTGCAAACATGCACTCTTGTCATGGCAAGCTTGCACTCTTGTCATGACAAATTTGTGGCAAGCTTGCTGCAAACTAAAATTGCTATCTGGAGTGTACCGTGTAATTAAATTTCGATTAGAAAGTTCCTCTAATTAGATTTTGGCTATGTTTACGACGTATTATTATTAACTTTAGACCCTTAGTTAGAGCAAAGTTTAATTTTGCAGCGGTAACCAAGTGTCTTATACCGAATTAAGCTCATGGTAACTTTCTGTCAAGGCCTCAGCTTTGAGATCCTCCGGTCGTAAGTTTCTGCCGTGCACTACAATGGAAGATTTAAATCCGTAGATGTCAAATGTCCTCCCATTGGTGTGGTGTGTATAAGTTTGGAGAGGGAGTTACCGGCTCAGGTGCTGTTCTCATGATCTAATATTGGTTCAAACTTAGATGTTCGTTTGATGTTAGAAATCATTCAAAAATACTAGTTATCCTATATCTTCAAGCTGGGTAACTGGATTAATAAAACTTAACCATGCCAATTTATATGAAATATTCATGATTCTTTATACTCTGTATACATCAAAAATCTTTCGTGTGAGTCTATTTCACATTTCGAATTCCAAGCACAATTCGAAACATATTTAGCATGAACATGAGGGTTTAGATTTTTTCACTTCGAAATTAGTATATCTTCGTCAAAATTTGCTGTAATAAAATTCAATGTTATAATCTTTGTTAGTAGCTTTCCCAATAAGATATCTCTCACAAATTTCACTTTACAATTTTCTAAAAATAATTTAATTTCTTATTTACTTTACTTTGGTATGCATAGTGATCATGTTCAAACTCTTCTATTTGTTTTTCGGAAATACGAACGGAAAAAGTTTGTTTTTGAAAAGAAAAACATTTTTACGCCAATAATAATAATTCAGCAAACTTACTACTCCTGTAAAGTCATTTTACTTCTCTCTCAGAAAATTTTTATTCCAACTAATATAAAAGACATAACAGTTAGCATTATTTGTATTTTAATGTTTGTCTAGAATTTCCTCCTTATTTTTGAAATAACTGAAACCGAGAAACTAATTTTTTTTCAGAAGTTCATATTTCTTCAACTCTTTATTGATATCAAAAGAACTAAATATTTTCAGAGTAAATTTAATTATTATGCCACAACGAGAAGTTAAATTCACGATAAGATAGATATATCTGACTAATTTTCGATAGCAAGAACTCAAGAGAAGTGTAATTTATGCCCTGTTTTCAATAAGGAGGAGTAAGTAAAATTTAAGTTTTACTTCACTTTCAAATTTATTTTTAAACCAGGAGTGGTCTCCCCTAAACTTTCTCGTATACTCCTAACACAGGTAGGGACAAAAAATAAGCTAAAACCCCTAGCGCAGTGAAGATAAAAAAAAAATAAGCGAAATTAAGTCAGTTCTCCGCAAACTCGCTCGGATAAAAATTTCGAATCTGCTCTATTCCCAGAACGCAACAAGTTTTATACAGCACACGTTGAAACGACAAAACGGAAATAAAATAATCCGAAAAGGATCAGAATTCGCCAAAAGGGAGAAAAAAAAGAACCAAAAGGGAAGAAACGAAGAGCGTTCGAAGCTACAATTTCGTAGACCGCCAAGGTCAAAAGCCAACTATACTAACTTGGGTAAAATAAGCGAAACGCTCGCCAACAGAGTCCCAATGTGCATTTTGAACCAAATATGCAATTTGAACAACTTTTTTCAACGGATTGAAACGAAATTTGAGCACAGATCTATAATTAATATTGGCAAACGTCATATCAATTTTTATTTATCTAAGCCAAAGGGTTTAGGAGATATAATTTTTACAAGTATGCGAATATACAGACCAACAGACAGTCAACCCTTTAACGGATTTGACCCAAAATTTGATACGAACCTACATTCATGATGATAAAACTGTGTACCAAATTTTATTCATCTAGCTATTCACGTTTTTGAGTTATAGTGTTCGCATGACCGCGGACAGACAGACAGACAGACAGACTTCCCGTGAACGGATTTTGTCCAAAATTTTATAGATACCTACAAATTATGTGACAAGTTCACATACCAAATTTCATCCCCTTAGCTCTAATAATTTTCGAGTTATCGTGTTCACAGACATAATTCCAAAATTGTGTTTTTCGGACTCCGGGAGGTCTGAAACGTGGAGATTCGTCAAAATCTCGAGTTCGAATTTTTTGACGATTACAATACTTTCTCTTTGTATACTTCGTATACGAGAAAGTGAAAAAGGGAAGACTGTTTTCTTAACACGATAGTAATGAATTTAATCATCTTAAGTCGTTTTTTAAATGATGATGTTGCATATGCCTGTCTTTTAAAAATTCTAGTTAAAACTGCTCAAGAATGCCAATGCATTATTTATCTAAATTTATTGAATTCAATGAATATATAAAACACGAACAATAAGATACAATTAAGTGAATCTATAGCACTAAAAGATTAGAATGTTTTGCTAAAATATAGGTAGAAAGCTATCATTGCCACAAAAATTTATAAATTCCGAGTACTAATATTAATGAATTGTCCTAATAATATATAGATAATAAAAATTTGTGTTATATAATAATAAATCGTTATAAGTTGGAACATTCATTTATGATTATAGCCAGTAATTCCTAAATTTTTTTGTTATTAAAAATGTCCCGATGTATTAAATTAGGAATAGAAATTGAAGTATTCTTTTAAAGCCTCGAAGTTCAAAGGCATTGCGGATAAAAAAAGCATAGCCACACTTAGACCGACCAAACAAATGGATTTATTGGAATTATTATTCATGAGATTTTATAAGAAATAATTGTTAAGAAACGTGTAAAGTAGAGAAATGAATTTTAATATTTACTTTATAATAAGAAATTTGCAGCAAAAATTTTGACAATTTTGTTCAATTTTTCAACCAAAAATAATTGAATAAAAAAATGTTATGCATTTATAATCAAAACCATTTGAAAAGCATCTAACTCATCCTTATTGCTTAAATATGACGGTGATGTAAACAACAATAATGGTGGATGGTCATCATTATTAAAAAAACACTTTGCAGAAGACACTGTGCGATATATTTAGGCAGCTGAAGAATTTAAGAATATTTTGATAGCAGGAAAAATGGAAACAATT
>BGPR01033294.1:0-17045 GCA_013235015.1 Araneus ventricosus | reverse complement strand
TGAGTTTCTGTGTGATGCTGATCATTAGCGACATCTGGTAGTGAATTTAAAAAAATATTGAATTCATGAGTTGATAATTTTATTCTAATAAATTAAAAATAAAAGATTAAAAACCCGAAAATAATTAAAATAAAAAAGTTTCTAACAATAATAAACTTGTGTATTTTAAAACCTCCTTTTATTAATATATGTTTTACTAAAGATTTTTCCTTAGGATATTCCTACGAGTATTTAGTCTTCATCTTAAAATTATTTCGTTTCCTTTGACAACAAATTCGGACAGAAATTCATACTGCAAATTCCCGTCACTAATCAGGTTTTCAAAATCTAAAAATACCATAAACTTTTTTTGCCGGACATGTAAAGCTTAATTAAGAATACAGTATGCATTATTTATAACAGCATTTCTAATTTCGCCTAGAATTTCACTTAATTTGCTTGATTTAAAAACAACTTATAACTCGAGTATTTTTCATAACATATATATTAATATAACGTATAAATAATGCATAACATTTGAAAAAGCAAAGCAATTAATCAAATATTTTAAGTTTTAGCATTCATGATTGCTTATTTTTTTTAACTTAATTTTTTCTATTTCGTTGCATATTTAGGATCGCGAATGAAAAAAGTTTAAAATAAAGTTTATGGAAATATTAAAATGGAGATTAGTTTTACTTCTTTTGATTTTGAGAGATATTTTAGCATCTGCTAGCACAAACAGTTACTAGTTTTACTTGAAGTCATTAACCGTGAAACATGAACATAGTTTAAGACTATACATTTTCCAGGAATAGAAGGAAATTCGTTTACAAATGAGATAATTAAGTGTAATATTTGGTCTAAGTAATTCGGAACGAAAGAAGTTAGAAATTAATGTTTCTTCTATCTGGCTGCGCAGCCGACGCCAAGACCAGCACGCAATACTAAACGATTCAACTTGTTAAGATGCACACGTTTTCCCAATACGGAAAATCTTATATTGGAATTTATTTTTCTTTTAAAGTGGTGTTGTAAATTTATGCCCCATTTTTACTAGGTAGATGCATCTGCACTAAGTTATGGAAGAAAAAGTGAAGTTTTATGTGTCATTAGTAGAGAAATTAAATGTATGCAGCATAAAAGTGTATATAATAACATATATCAACAACACTGAACGTTATCAATAAAAGAAAATGTACAATTTTCAAAATAAAATTAAAAAAGAAATATTTGAAATAAGTGAACACTAGGTGTCTCTTCCGTACCTTCAACGATCGGAATGCCAACATTCTGTGTTGTATGTTTTGACACCGGTTCAACACATTCATTGGAAGTTAAATTAGGAAGTTAAAGTGATCACCGGGCTGCCAAACTTAAAAAGATTAATTTAATTGTTTGTAAAGGGTTTATTGGTTGCAAAGTAAGTACAATATATATAATTCGGTTGGTTGTTGGTTGTTTGGGGTTTAATGGCGCAAGAGCTATAGAATTCGGAATAAGTTCACAAAAATGTAGTGAGACCACCGGTGATGCTCGTGGCACTATAGTTATGCGTTGTAAACTCTATGCCATGAGCTGAGTATCTCCGCTGACCTCGGCAAAAAAAAGAGATAATAGGATATACTGTGCTCAGTGTTTTACCGTAAACATGTAAAAAAAAAATATTACATTGGCTGCATTTTGTCGCCACCTTTTTCGTTGTCTTTTAAGCTATCGCCCTACCACTCTATTGTTTACATTTTCGTAACAACTCATGCAAGGGCTTCTTTTCTTTCTGTTGTTGATGATCTTCTCCCCAGTCTACTTGTGCGTGTTTTTCCTGATCCTGTATCTCGACTGTTTCGCGTATTCCAAGCATTTCCCAAGCTATTGATTCTCGGAATTATTTTCAACATATATTTCTCTGGACACGACATGAAATTTATTATTTTATAATAAAACCAGTCATTTATGATACCTTAAATCAAACGTACTTGGGTGGGGGAGACAACTAATGTTCTTCCAAAACTGCGTAACTGAAGTGTTATTTTATAAGCAGTTCAGTATTCGACATACAGTGTAACTTATATAAGAAACTGACATATTTATTTAGCACATTTAATATTTTTAGCAGAAACTTTACTAATTTTTTTTATCACAATCCCCAAGAAATGAGATTTCAACAATTCCCTACGTCCATTAACTTTTAATTGAAATCAACAAGATAATATTGAACTCGAAGAGTAGAACAATTCTAACGCAAACTTATATAACATAAATCCGTTTTAATGCTAAAAATAGGCCTAAAATAACAAGCTAAATGATTTCTAAGTACAGTCTTGGATGAAAAAGAACCAACCAGCATTATTCCGCCGCTAATAATTTTATCTTAAAACAAAAGGTATCAATATTCAGGAAATAACGTCTACTAATATATTCCATGTCTAAGAAGTTCAAAAGGGGTCGTCTGCATATTTATAATTGCACTAACTTCAAAATTTCCAATGGAAACACATATTTTTCTTAAAATATTTTGAATTTTCATAAGAATTTATGCTGGAATACCAAGTTTCATCATCCAAGCATTTTTGTTTTCGGAATTATAAGCAAATGAAATTTTGAGTTTCTAATGTTAAAGTAGAATTTTGAATTTTTATTGATATTTTGAGAAATAATGTAACTATTTACCTAGAATATATTTATGTAGTAGTATGAATTATTCTGTACATTTTACACTTTTACTTTAAAATAATTTTGAGTACATGAAATATTTTATCAAAATTGATGATAAATTTTAACAGTAATCGAAGCAGATGGCCATTTGATAAGACTACGCAAAATTTCAGCATATTCGTACGAGACGTTTTGAAATCACATTAAATGTTCTATTTTCGCTCTATAACGATGCTTTTAAGGGGTCGTCTTATATTTCGAAAACGTTTTCATTACTAAATATAATCATTACAAGACTTTATTTTTCAAACTTAAATATGTAAAGATTTTAACTATTTATATATATTATTAAAACTTTATAAATTAAAGTGGTGTAATATAACTCGATTTTTTCGTTTTACACATCAAGCTTTATCGATTGTAAAATGTAGATCATTACTTTGAAAATAACATTTAAAATGCGGAATAATTTAGAATGCTACTACCGACATTTAAAGTCAAGCAGAGAACTTTAGTAAGTAAATGTGGAGACGATCCCTTTTATGTCGAGAGCACAAAATGTCAAATATCTTCCTATCTATTAATGATATATTACCAAAATTAATATCCTGGTGTATGTTTTCATCAGAAATTTATTTATGGCATCAGAAAAGGGTGTTGCCATTGAGAATTTTTAAGTTAGTGCCCTTTTAAATATGTAGATGATTCCTTAAGCGAATTTCAACCTTATAATCTTTTAGTATATGTTATTTCCTGTAAAACGGTCTCTTTAGTTTTAAGAAGCAATGATTGGCGACGAAATAATGCTGGGCGAATTCCTTTTTTCCTCGCGACAGTACATCAGTAATATCACTTTCAAATAATAGAAAAAATACAAACAATTTTGGTGAAAGAATAAAAAACTTACAATTTCTTTTAATAAAAACAATCCATTTTAGCTTAAAAATGTAAAATTATTGTCCACTTCACACGTGTCTGCAATCTGCAAAAGCAAAAAATAACAAATTCTAACATAAAAGCTTCGCTGAGCTTATAATAGAAAGCGGAAAGTCTCCATGGTTGAATTTTTTTTGAAGAATAGTTATCCCAGAGTGCCACATAGAAACATAAAGTCATTGCTAAACTGCTGAAGAATTTTATTTGACATTACGTGGAAAGATACCCGTGTCCCAAGGGTGATGTTCGCGGCACAGAATGAAAAATTTTGAGGTCCACCGGTATGGCTCATGGCAGTAAACGTTTTAAAACATCTGCCATAACATCTACCACGTTTAAAACATCTACCAGAACGAGCTATATGGTATCCTACTTTGTCTAATTTCTGAAGTATGCCTTTCAATGCATTACTTGATAAAGAACCTTTACTTATCCCTATTAGCACAAGATGCTCTATGCTATTCATACGATATCTTTACAGTGTTTTGCGGCATTCAGAATATCGTAGCAACATCGTGGAGATATCGTATAATATTTTCTGCTAATAGGATAAGTTGTTACCGTTTCTGATGTCACGAAGAGCGATCACTGCATTCGATTGATGAAAATAATACAGCTTCACTAGTGACGTGGTACTCATATTGAACTAAGAGAACTCTTAACCTTGGAATGGTAACGTTGAGTCAAATTGACTCCTTCTCCCACGCAAAATACGATTCTTCAACTGCTAGAAAACGAAAATTTCCCACCTAGTTATGTTATCTACAGACCTTGACGCATTACAGCGTCAAATAAGGAGCGTGTGCTGTCTTACAGCCACGAGAAAAACCCTGATCAGGGTTGCCTCAAGTAGGCGAGTCGAAGAAAGGAGGTAAACCGGTGTAAAATCAACCGCAACATTTGAAAACTAAGCGCACTTCGTTAGGCGAGGAATTCGTTTTCGACCGAAGCGAAATGAGACTTCCGCCGGTTCTATCAGCTCCAACTGAAATAAAGCCCTTTCCTTCTCCCCCAAAATGCAGTAGAACATCACGTTTCCGTAACGACCGCCCTCAAGATGTCTGGTGTCTGGGGTTTTTCTCTTGGCAGTAGGATCTACCAATTGTTGTATGTTTGCTGTTGCTTTGCTTTAAAAATATTTTTTAAACTATCTTTTTGTTTAAAATAATATTTTAAACTATCTTTTCTTTCTAAAGTAATTTCGTTTTTATTTTAAAAACAAATTATATACCTGCTTTAGTCTTAAATATAATTATACATTTGTTCTAAACAAAAATATGTATATTACAGTCCCTTTTGTTCTAAAACTACTTATCCTTCTGTTTCAAACATATACATTTAAGTATTATGCCTACTCCTATTTTAAAGTTTACATTTTCTTTTATTTCATAAGTGGCCAGCTACCCATTTCTGTCTCAACCTGATATTTTATAACCTGATAAAGTTATTCTTTAAATTTTCTTTAAATTTTAAAAAATCGCAATACTTAATATATATTCAAATTTGTATGTAAAAACGTGATTTATGCACTACACATTTGTAGTTTAATAAATTAAACATGTTTTTATTTAACTTATGTGTTGATGAAATGCTCCAGCGCTTAAAAATTTATTTATCTTCGAGCCGGTGTCAAATTGACTCAACGTTACTAATGAAGGGTGATTGCAGTAACGTTACCATTCCAACGTTAATGCTTCTGGAGTTTTCTCTTTATCTGCATACCTCTTAATTGTCAACGCTGCGGTTTACTGATTAAACATGAATTTGCATTTTGAATTTTTACCATCACTTAACCAACAACGCCATATTTACCCATATAGACAACTTTTAGAATTTCCTTTTATTTCCCATGCTGTCATTGGTCGCCCTCCCAAATTTAAACAAGGGAACAGCAGTGACTATTGTTTAAATAAAGCAAGCAACACCAATCTAAATTGAGAAATTTACAGCTTTTAGGGACCCCCTTTATGAATTCATCCGCCGTTTGGTGCTCAGAATTCCGCTGTCGGTTAGAAGACTTTGTTAATAGTGTAGACGTGGTTGGGGAAGACGGCATTCGAATTCGTTTATAGTAACAGGAATAATTCCTAATTTCTAATACACTTTGCATTGTATAAGACATTAGAAATAGATTACATAAAGTTTAACATATTGATGCTTATTATTTTACTTAATTATCTACATAAATATAAAGCAGAGTGTTAATTCTTTATACAAATCTAAAGTTTTTGTCTAGTCTTCATGAGATTTGGCACATGTGCTCTTCAAAGCAAGAGAAATATCATTATCAACATTTCAAAGCCTGAAAGTGAATTGAGATTTCAGTTCATTAAAAAGCTAGTAAGATTTTGGCGTTTTTCCGAAAATATCCCATAAAAGACATTTTTACACCATATTAAAGTTTAAAAAATTAGCTTTTCAGTGACACCAATTTCATTTCCATATAATTTTTTCTCTAATTTTAATATATTTTTCAAAATTAATTTTGTGCACACATATACGGAAATTAAACACATCACGGATAAGAATATAGGCGAAGAACTGCTGCTAGAACACGTTAACAAAATTCTGAAAGAACACTGAAAAAAAGTTCGCAAGCAGACATTTAACAGTTTATACTAGAAACACTATTGACTTGGGTCTGTTATTCCATTTCAGCGGGAATTATTTTTACTTTTCCAAGAGTGAAATAGATCATTGTGCTCATAGTTTCCTGCCTCCTGCGGCGTTTTGATACTAAAAATACCGAGCAACGCTGGGCATTCTGCTAGTGTGTGTATTCATTTTCAATTTACAATACATTACAATTGTCTCTTTAGGATTCAACTCAAATTTGTTACAAAATTTAATTAATAGCATTGTAGATGCGAGTGGGCCCCTATTGTCTTTTCCCTATTAGCGCAAGGTGCCTTACTATATTCAGACGATATATTTGCAATGTTGTATGGCATTGAGAATATCGTACCAATATCGTGGAGATATCGAAGAATATTTTGTGCTAATAGGATTGGTAATCAATATTTTCAGACCTAGTCTGCCACGACTCTTATTATTCTAAAATAGGTAATTGTTTCATATTACTAGACGACAAACGCTAAATCACATTAAGTTCGCGTCATGGAAAGTTATCAACTTCTACAACACTTAGAGTGGTCAGCTCAATTCGCTTTGGATGATAAATGGTGTTGTTTTTGGTGCAGAATCAGTAGATCTACAAAAATGCGAGGGCAACAATCAAAAAATGTTGATTCTTCAAACTACCGGTACCTTGGAGTGCCAGGCATAAAAACTATTTGGATGCAGTGGAGACTCTTATTTATGATTTCGCATTAAAAAAAGGAATAGAAATTTTGTGTTGTTTATATACTTTATTTAACTAGACACTTGGCTTGCTTCATGTTTGTAAGATGGAAAGTCGTAACCGAATTTCTTACTCATTTCCTGATGTGATCGGTTTTGAAAAATTGGCACGATGGCGTAAAAATAATTTTTGTTCTATAATACTTTCGAAAGTTATCAAGAGAAAACTTAAAAAATTCTTTTGACTAAAGAAATAAAATAAAAAAAAAAAGGCTGCGACTTGCACATTCCCGCCTTCTGTATTTTGTGCCAAATTTCGTAACTCTAGGAGCACATTATTGCTTTAAGAAATATATAATACTAGCCGCTTTCGGCGACCAGCTGGTTCGCCCGCTTAAATTAGTTTTTATTTTTGTATTTTATATTGATTATAGCGTTACCCGTCGCAGTTTCAGCCACGATAACTCAGGAAAAATTGACAAAAAACTGAATATTGTATTGTATTTGACAGATAGTAAAATATTTAAAGACGTAAATTTTAAAATGCCAGCCATACAATTGTGTATGACGCATCGCAGCTAACGAAACTTACAAACTGAGTTTCAAGTAATTTGCACTCAATTCATCTATCACTCATCGGTAGAATGATTAACTCTAAATAGGGTTGCGAAAGCCGAACATGCTGGACGCCCGTGTGAACCAGTGGGTACGGAAAGTGAGGCGGCAAAAAATTCATACACACCTAAAAGACCCGGGAGTATAGGAGGTAGACAATAAAATTTAAAAATTAGTTAGTCTTCCTGGTACAGCTTTGATATACTGTATCACTGGCGATAATTTTGTGATTTCGGCGACTTTTTATGTTTGGCGCCGAAAGACGCCATTTTCCAGGCGGAAGTAAAAAAATAAGCTAGATTCCTGACATTCAATAAAAAGGTGAAGCTACGAGGTTCCCACTTTGTTGAAAGCGAAGCCGCTGATGTTTTTTTAAGTTTAAAAATTTTGCCCGGAACGCGTTCGAAAGAGAACAACATGCAACAAAACAGTCGCCATGTTTGTTTAGGCAACACAACCGACAGCATGTTTGTTTACACAATCAAAACGTCGCCGAAATTGCAAAATATCGCCAGTATTGCCGTATATTAAAGCTGTTCCGTTTTCCCGAACACTATTGCCTTTTTGTATTTCCTAGTTTCAAGCTGTAATTTCTAGTTTCTAATATCAAATTTGATGAGTTATCACTTGAGCAAATTTAAGTTTGGCGGCAGTACTGTACTCTTAAGCCTAACCTAAATTTTAATAAAAAATTACCTTTAATGCAATACACAAAAATTTGAAAGCGTTTTCATGCCTCATAATTTTAAAATGGCAGGGAAGCATGAGATTAAATGCTTGAAGAAAGGACGAAAATCATTTCAGTCTACCTCACACACAATAAAAACAAACCAACCTGAAATCAAATATCTGTTCCACGCTTTATAAAAAATATTACTTTGAAGCAGGTGCGATAAAATATTTCAGAAATGCAATGAATACTAAATTGAAAATTCTGCTTTGGAGTTAATTTCCCAATAAAACACTTTACACTATCACAATCGTAGCAATTGCAAAAATGCCTTTATTAAAAAATTTGCTGAAATACTGAGATGGTTTGAAATTTATTTACAACAATAAAAACATCTTACAATTCATGTTTTAAAACATTTTGAAACATTAATTAAAATTGAACAAAAGGTCGCAAGGAAATAAGATCGGCGTCATGGAAAAGCTAATTTTTTTATCTTTAAGATGATGTAAAAATGGTTTTTTGCGATAATAGGATCCGAAGTTATTCCGGAAGAACATTAAAATTTAAAGCAGTTTTTAAATAATTTAAATTCTTATTAAAATTTCGAAAAATCCTTTCTTAGTTAGCGCCTACTCCCCAAAAAGCAACCGCCTGTCGAATTTCAAGTTTCCAGTCCTAGTGGTTTGGGAGATTTCCTGATGAGCAAGTCATGGTATTTGCCTTTTATATATAAAGAAGATATATTTCTTAAAACAATTGTGGCAATAGGCAAAAGGTCTGAAGTACAGAGCCTTAGCTGTTATAGTAGAATAAACAAAGAATTCTCACACAAAGTGGATTTTTAAAATAATTCTTTATTAAAAACAAACTTTTTAACAGAGTATCAAGCAAATGCATACATATTTATCGCAAGAAGATGCATAAATATGTGATGCTGCAGATAAACATGTTTTTAAATAATAAATAAAGTGCAACTTTCAAAGAGTTAACCTCCATCACGTTTACTAAAAACTGAAAGTTTGAAGAATTCCAATTTTAGGTTACAGCAGGAAAGTAATTCAAACGTGATGACATTATAGCATTTCTAGAAAGCTCTTTGAAAGTTGAACTGAGGAATAAATTCTTGCGAATGCATTCTTTTGAAACTAGATATATTTTTTCCTCATTTCAGGAAAATAAAAATAAAAGAAAGCAAGCGTTTTTTAAATATTGGATTGTTTTGTTATTTGGAAAGAATTTTGAACATAATACCATATAAACTGAAAATAACAACCAAGTCTTGATATTAGTGCGATGATTCTGATCTATGAGTGATTCTTGATATTGGTATGGAAAATATTTGTTTTAATTTTATATTCTAGTTATGTAGGACTAATAGAGGACAGAATTCTTTTAAATTGATGAAAAAAAAATATTTCAAGATTCCGAGATTTTATGCATTGTTTTAAATAATCCGTCTTTTTTTTATATAGATTTTGCCGCAAGAGTTTTGAAAATGCTGCTCTAATATATTTTTGGAGTTCATTGTCTTGTACCACTCTCATTTAAATAGATAATTTAAACTAAAAAAAAATCGCATTTTTATTTATATTTAAAATAATTTGTTAAATTAGTATTAGAAACAGAATTAATTTGCAATCGGTAATCAACTATAAATTATGATTCGTAATTTCGACGGTAATTTGAAACAAAATGTGTTTAAATTTTCTTATATTTATTAATATATAAAATAACAAGAAAGTTCTTATAAACAAAAATAGAATAATATTTTTTTGTCACAAGATAAGTCACTGTCCCACAGAACTACAAATCACGAACAAAAATCATCTTTCACGATATGGCGTCTATTCTTTCCAAATAACAAACAATTCTGTGTAAAAGTAAAACAAGCAGAGGAGAATTCAGTATTCTAATATATACACATAATTTATATACATTTCATAGGCTAAAATGATTCGCAATTCGTATATCTTCTTGTGTACATTAGTCCATAAAAATAGTTTGTACACATCTTGAAAAAGAATGGGGAAGCGGGGACTATGCTTTTATAAAGCTGCTTCTCTTTTTTTTAGGTTCATAAAGTAGATAAAAAAGGACTGTAGCAAAACACAGATTTCGATTCTTCTTGATATAGTTGGCATTTTTTTCTTCTTCTGATGGTAAAAAGTGGACGGCTGGATTATAAATACACCTGAAAAAATACGAAATATCTTAGTGCACAGCTCTGTGTGTTGAAATTAGATTCATTGTTTAGCCACACAATCTTATATTTGCTATCTTATATTTACATTTAAAAGAACAAGCCAACTTTTCTGATAATAGAAAAATAGATTTTGGATAGCAATGATATTTGCTTCGTAAATAGTTAACCTGAAATATTTTTTGATATTTAAATTTTTAAATCCCTTTATATCAACGAAATCATACGGAAATTATTGATACTATATTTTGAGTGCCATCGAATATCTCAAACATTATGTCAGCAAGTCGGCCATTGATATTGCAGACGAAATGTATTCCTAACGTCGGAAAAATGTGGCTACTTGCGCCTAATACTCAATGTAATAATAGTGATTTCCAAAGCCAAAGAGAGAGTTATTTGGCTACGTTAGCCGTCAAATTAACTTTGTCACATTCCGCTAGAGAGCGTGAAAGAATTTTGAAGAATTTTTGTTGTATGGTCGAGTTTTCTGTTTTGTTATTTTGAACTCGAAGACAGTTTTCCGGTAACCGTCTGATTTAAGCAATCGCCAACTCCATTCGGATACTGTATCAAGCGTCAAGTTCGAAATAGTTCTTTCTTTAATACACAAAGCGTTGAATTCTGCTTTCTTTAAGTTTGTTTAATTCTTTTTATTTAAAACGGCCAAATTCCAAATGGAACGGTTGCAATTAGCTAAATAGTTTGGTTAAAGATTTAACCGCCAGTGATTATTGAAATCATTTAATAACCAAACAAGCCTTAGAAGTTGGCAAAAAGAGAAATAACGAAAAATTATGGCAGCCCTTCCACAAAATGAGGCTCTTATTTTAAGTAAATATTGAAAACTACTGCAATAGCAACATCATATTTGATATTTTCAAAGCATCCTTAAGTCATAACATTAATAAAATCTTTGAAAAGAGTGTTGAAATTTTGAAGATTCTCTCATTGACGAAGCATTACACCCGAAATCGGTCAGTATAGCGAGAGTTCTACATTACCCCAAATAAACAAAGCAGAGAAATCTCCAATATTTTTCTGTATATATATTTGTAAATAATTATTGTTTGTCTGTTTTTGTCACTGTTGTGTGTGTCCTTTTGGAATTTAAAAAAAAAATTAAACCAGCAAATTTTTGGTAGCGTTGACTCATAATTGTCTCAGTAATAGCTGTGTTCTTGCTGAATTATTTGTTAACATATATTAATTCAAATAACTTAGAACACATATAAATAAAAAAAAATGACTACAGTGTTTACTTCTAAAGTTATATGAACGCAAAATATTTCTTTTGAAGTTTCTTCGATACATTATCGAAGATCGTTTCATTATTATTATTTATTATATTTTTTATCTTTCTACGTTCACGATTACTAGAGAATTCAAAAAAATCTTTTGAGCTGAGGGGGGTGAAGAAATATAAGATATTTCATTGAAAACCGATCTCGAAGCGAAAAAGTTGAACAAAATTTAAGAGAGTATTAGAACAACTTACCATTGTTTTATATTGAGCATTTTGTGATAATTCGTTTACTCGTTGAAAACGATGAGAGAGACGGACGCTTCGTTTTGACCACCCTGGTCAGTTGCCGTGAACACGTACTGGCCCATATCAATTGAAGCTGCACTCGGGATGGTCAAAGTGTACTTGGGACCTTCAGACGTCATCTTCATTCGAGTGTTCTTCGCATCGATAACCTTACCATCCTTCGACCACTCCACTAAAAATGGGAAAGATGAAGAAAATTACCTTTAAATTTTGCTCAACAGCTCCTAAGAACAAATGCATGGCATGCTTATCCAGATACAGACATGAAAATGCAAAGTAGTCATTTCCCGTACATTTATATTGCATGTAAAAGATAAAATATAGTAGGAATTGATACAGGAAAAATTAACAATACTGTTAAACATATTTGAAACCTTTTGCGGGAATATATATTTTCCTTAAAACTTAATTAGCTTTCGAAAACTTTTGATATTCGCAAATATTTTTGGATTTAGATGTAACCGCCTGTCAAAATAATTTTTTCATAATTATTGAAAAATTCAGTTTTTAATGCTTCATGTTTCTGTTTAGAGTATGAATGAAGACTGTGGTCTTTTTTAAGATCTTCGTACTTTTGATGATGATACTGCTAGGAATCTTAACCTCAATCTTCAGGGTCCGAGTTATCGAATACAGATCTACAATAGTTTAATTCTCACTGTTTAAAAAAATTAGTGTTTGCAGCACTGAATTCTTTTTTAGAACTTATTCAAATTAGCTTCCGTTATAAATAAGAGTGTTAAAGCTCGTCGGTTCTTGTTCCCAAATGCGATTACTTCACTCTTGCTAGACATCCGTTATTAGGCAATATGCTATTTTTAGGTTTAGCAGAATTGCTCCAAACGTTGCGATGCTTATTAACTATTATTATTAAATATTTGCTTTTCAATAAAATTTTGGTCAAGCTGAATATAAGATTTTAATAGACTGTCAATTTTTATATATAATTAGCTTTTTATTTAATTGGTCAAGAGTCTTATATTTTTACATCAAATCTCATGATATTAAACATCCCGGTTAAGTGCCAAGTTTGATCTTAGTTATAAGATGACTTGTCTATAATTCTTAGATTATACCATGTAGAGAGTAATAGACAATTTAAAAAAAATTGTTTTCAAAATTGTTTGAACATAATTGAGCTCATACAGAATGAAAAGCTCAATAACAACAATTAGGTCTCATGGTTGTATGATGTTAAAGTTATCCTAATGGGTAAGAATCTCTGGAGAATTACAGAAGTATCCGAAGTTGCACCAGATGAGAAATTCTATTCCAAAGAATGCATTGAATTTCATGTTCGGAAGAACAAGAACTATTAAAACGGTTTGTGCTTTTATAGAATTTCAGAAATATTTCAGATGCTTTCAGATTTTTGCTGTAAAACTTTTGATTTTTATTATATAAAATAAACCTGAATAAGAACGAAAGTCTTCGAAAGTTCTTACCCTTTCTAGCTTCCTTCTTCAGTACAGCTGTAAACACAGCAGCCTGTCCTTCGTGAATGGCGAGAGAGACAGGATAAGTTGCAAACTCTGGGCGACCTTTGGCTTTGTCAGTAGGAACTGCAAGAAGAGAAATATTTTCAAACTTTTTAAAGACAATCTGCACAAATTTAAAATGTAGTTGTTACCTGATGCCATGCATAAACAGGAAAGCAAGATGTGATAACTCAATTTTAACACTTTCAAGAAAACTGCACGTAGCATTCTTTTAACACATTCACTGTCATACAATATAATGTTTATTATCATCAAATCCTACATTACCTCTTGACAGTTATGTGGGATTGCTAGTGTCGTGCCATCCAAACTAAGGCCATGCCACATTTCGAGCAAAATAAAATAAAATGTCTAAGAAAAACTTTCTCAAACCGTCTGCTAAGACATCCTGATTCTATTCCTGGTACGAGACTCCCGTGTCTCGATGTTCAGGAAACGTTTGAGTCAAATTTGATACTATTTTTAGTTATACTGTAATCTTCACTGATGATGAAGATCGCACAAAAATGAAAGTTTGATTAAGAATTAGTACAGAGAGCATGAATTTGAGCCTTCATCAAACTGCCACCCAAACGTCGAATGCCTCAAAAATTTACATTTTGGCAGGTTAAATATGAAGGGTTGTTATTTTAGAATTTCTTTTGCAGGATTGATTGTTTATACCTGTACCTCGGAGATAAATGATCGTAAGTCTAATTTTTTTGATTTTGATGTTTTTATCGCATTTTCATTATCCTGACCTCCTTTTCGGATTTGTAAAGTGTTGTAGATGTAGGTTCATGAAAAAAAAACCATAGCCGCTCTCAAAAAATAAAATACAGCATGTTATCGAAAATTACGCTCTGGACTTTCTTTTGTTCTTCGGTACTTACCCGATTGTTTACCTCTCTGACGTACAGATATAGATATAACATACTGGCAGGTACTATCCGATACTGGTTCAATATATTCAAAAGATATGACTAAAATTATTCTTTTATTGAAAATTTTCTTTCTGCGTCTCGACGTCTTTTTATTGAAAATTTACTTTCGCGACTTTTAATGCATTTATATAGAGAAACAATATCAAAAATTATACTGTTGTTCCCTATACAAATCTAAAGTTTTCATTTCAGTTTCATCAAATTTAGCATAATTTTCTACGAAACTGCAGCTTAGTGCAGACAGAGTTATGGATATGATCAGGGTTTCTTTTTGTTTAAACAAATGATATCATTCGTACTGAAAATACTCATTTTGCAATGAACTATCAATTACCTTCTACGTCCAAGGTGCAAGTGCTGAAGATTTCCCCACTGTCGTTAAAGGCGTCGCACGTGTAGGTTCCTGTGTCTTCTGGGAAGATCTCTGCTATAATGAGCTTGTAGACGTCCCCTTCGTGCGCGTACTGGAAGTCCTCGCTCGGTTTGATCTCCTTGTTGTTGTGGAGCCAGACGACATCGAAAGCGGATTCGCCTGCAAGGGAAATTGAGATTTTTTAATTACATGAGCAAAAATAGTGATGATATGAGTGAACGCAAGAAAAATTAGCGATGAGATGTTTTATGAAGCAAAAGATTGCTAAGAACATGATGAGCATTTCGATTATTTGAATAAAAACGGAAAGGAACGGGTCAATCAAAATAAATAACAGTTGGGAAAAACCAAGAGTTAAAAAGGTATGTTCAGCAGCTGATTTCGGCCATTTATTTTTCCAGTCGATTTTGACAATGTTTATTTATTTATGTTTCACAATTTAGAGTTTTTTATAACTAACCAAGAAATTAATATAATTATGAATACCTTCCTAGAGATTTCACTGTAACTATATATAACCGTTTAATATTTTTCAGGTAGGTTTATGTGGAGTTTACGGTACTCACTTACTTCGTTCCTCTTAGGATCGCCAACTTTTTGCCGCCAAGAACGGCGATGAGAGAACATTTGTTTTGGATGCGTCAAGATGTTTTTAACGAGTGACAAGCGAGCATGCGGATAAATTGATCTTTTCATAGGTGTTTTGTTTATCAGGCTATGTTGTGCCATGTTTCGATTGGACTGTTTTGTTCAACTCTTCGATGCGATTGGTCGATAAATTCGAATTTGAATAAAACTTCGTTTGGAATTCTTCGGATTGAATATCGGTTCAGTACCGTGTATGTTATTCCGTGTGTTTCGCTTCTCAATGAATAAGCGAAGCTACGAGTATACCCCTGTGCTAAAAGCGAAGCCGCTGATATTTTGTAAGTTATAAAATTTGCCCGATACACGCTTGAAATGCCGCAGGCATTGCGTGCGGAAATTCTAGTTTTCGAAATTTTTTAAAAACCTAGATTCCTAACATTCAATGAAAAAGCGAAGCTTCTAGTTTCCTGTTATGCTGAAAGCGAAGCCGCTGATGTTTTTTAAGTTCAGAAAATTTGCCCGGTACACTCTTAAAATGCCACAGGCATTGCGTGCTCAATCTCTCGTTTTCAGGTGATGCATACGCAAGAGAGCAATAAAAATCGCACTGCACATCCAAAACAGTATTTGGCGACGGCACATGAAATTGCGCCAAGAAAAATTGGCGAGGAACAGGTGGGTACCGTAAATTCCACATTTACCTTTAGGTAAACTCTGAAGTGAATTATTAGAATAAATTGATAGAAAGACATACATGCAATCAAACTTCTTAATAATTCTGAAATTCACAAAAGTAAATTTAAAAATTTTATACATTGCGTCGACTTCATGAGAAAAACGATTTACTTAACGCATTCTTTTAAAATTTTACCTTTAATTGTGCACTGTAGCGTCACTGGATCACCATCTTTCACAACTTTGCTCTGCAAATGCTCTACAATTTTGGGCGGCTTTGACCCAGCAGCCTTTTCGTCAGAGCCTTTGGCCTTTGATTTTCCTGTAATAGGGCATTTATGTTTAAAAACAATAAATTGCAGTAACTGGAAGTATACATCCGCTTATTCAGCGAGTTTTTAGAAAGAAAACTTTGATAAAAATACAGCCATTACTAAACATTAATTACCCAACCATTAATTACCCAACCCTTAATTACACAACCAGTTCTAAACATTAATTACAACCAATATTAAATGTAAGATCTCTGATTTAGGTTCTCGTGTTATGGTTCGAGAAGAAGAAATGTCATATAATTAAGTTATACTTTCAAACCTATTTTGAATTATTCGCATTTTTTTACATACGATTTTTAAGAGGAATTTGCTGCAAACACAGTATATCTAGACAAGAATTAGTCTGTGGTTTCGCAAGTAGTAGTAACAAGTTTAAATCTATCGAACTGAAAAGCGATTCATATTCCATATATGTGACAGGCTACAATATATATGTTACCGCTAAAGCTCGAAAGTCGTTAATGTGCACATTACCTAGCTAATCTGCAGATCAACTGATTTGCTCCGTTAACGTGCGGAATCAAGAGTTTTCCGCATTTTACCCTGGTAATGTGCACATTAACGGCTTCCGTATCGTTAAAGTTCAAAAGTTTGTTTCTCTTATTTCCTTTCCCTACACCTATTCCCTCTCCCTCCACTTTTAGTTATAGTTTTTTAATTGATCGATGATTGATTCTACCAACTAATTTGTTGATTGTTTGATTGTATTAACTTGATTCTTTAGATATCGAAAAATAAATAA
>BGPR01033293.1:0-17045 GCA_013235015.1 Araneus ventricosus | reverse complement strand
AGCTGACAATTTCATTGGCTGACGGTGTGAAGATCACGTCATAACCTTCCAATTCAATGACTTTGATTATTATTTTCGGCAGTATCTTAGCATATTATTTATTCGTCTCGCATGCTTTATCTGATATAATAATGATTTTCACATTGCAATTTTTAATATTGTTTGAACGCGAAAAACAAGCGGAAAATCAATAATGTGTATCTTTTGTTTTTTTGATTTTGTTTTCAAAACTTTTTCGTAATCGTGTAGGCGGGTTTTCCCATTTTGTTGATCCTGATTCCGCGGGCATGTGCACTTGTACTACTAGTGATATAAAGAGTCAAGTCCATGGCATGTAGGCTTGTTATTGCTATTCTAATGTCACTTATAACATATGTAAATAATTTTCAGAGCGAAAGAAATGTCCTTGGAAAATGGTATGCATGAGAGAACTATAAAAAGTGGTATATCTTACAGAATGTTGCTATCTTTAAGAAAAAACAAGGTGAAAACTAGAGGCAGTAAATGGTTTCAATTCGTTCATATATTTCATTTCGTTTTGATATCGGTAATAATATTTTGGTTTTAAAATGTTTAGAACACCGTGCGTCACACCTGAATATTGCATTAACCTGCACTATTAATCCAGGCAAGGATACAAATTTCTTCCAGAAAGTCACAAAATTGCTCAATTAATTCTAACACACTTTAAAGAATAGTACGTATCGAGCGCAATTTTATCTCGCATTATACCTTAATCGCTCAGGAAAAGACTTTAATGTTGGGTGCTGTCAGCAACTTCTGGTCGATACTTTAAACTAAATAAATAGTATGATTATAGACATTTCGTTTAATAGCATTATCTTCTCATATTCATTCGTCAGAGCTGTGATTGTAAATTCAGCCAGTCAAGAAATTGGCGTGTTATTTAAATTGCACTTTGATTGGTGGTGGATTAATGTATAGGCAGTAAAATTGATTTGTTTAAAAGCCACAAATACAGGGTGTACACAAATCAAGTGACACATTTCAAAAATTAATTTAATAAGTAATATAAAAAAAAATTTAAACAGACAATAATTCTACTTAGGTCAAAACAAGAAAAAAATTTTTAAAAAATTTGAAAAAACTGTATTAACATCAGAGGTGTCTTCAATGCAAGTTTTAAAAATGTATTTGAGCTTGAGTAGATGAATAAAAAGAATATTTATTAACATTGATTGAAAATTTGAACAAGACTATATAAATATATAGGGAGAGTGTGGAATAGTAGGGAATTGAAAAAACCCTAAAATATTTGCGGAACTGGTTGTTTTAAATAGGCAGCGCATCTCAAAAGGTTTTTTTAAGATCGGTAACATGACGTTACGCCGCTCGGTATTGTTACAGCGAGAAAATTCCGTACACAATGAATTACCGATCAGCAGAAGTCGATGCACGTTTTCTGCTTTCTTTTTTTGGTCTTGAATATTACGGAAACTCTTCAGTTTTCACACTACATATGAATTAGCACATTTAAGAGCGTAAAAAATTCCTACAAATGCATGCGTTATTTTCAGGTTTAATATTTTCTCAGATAATGGCTCTAAACAAATTTTTTGATTCCAATGGTGACCGGTAGACCGCCGAAATGGCATCACCTATCTGAAAAAAAACTTTTTGAGATGAGCTCACTATTTAAAACAAATTATTAGTTCCAACACTTGGTTTTTTTATTAATTTTTTTTGAAATGTGTCACCCGATATGTGCACACCCTGTATTTAGTGGCTTTGTTGTTCTATTTTGGAAGTATCAGTACACGTGCACAGCGTTGCCAATGAAGATCAGGGCTTCAACAAATAAGGTAATACCCTGAATGACACGGCGAAAACAAATCAAAACCAAAGATACGCATTAGTGATTTTTCGCTTATTTTTCTTTGCGATAATGACATTTGCTCAGAACGAAATGTATATTATTGATATGATGACACAAATGTAATGGCGTCACCTGCCGAAGAATCGGATTGTATGTGAAGGCATATGACGTCACCCTGCGATATGAAGTTCACGCACCAGTCAGTAAAATTGCAACAATACATTCTGGGATCGTCCGAAGAAACCTCGTTATTTAAATCTCAGCACAAAAAACTGTGAACTGATCAGATAAAGAAATTAATTAGAAAGAAACGAAACCAGATGTTTAGCCGTTTTTTTAAAAAACAGGGCAAACGTTCCAATTATAAGCTGAAAAAAAAATTGTATAGAAATGTTTAGACGTCAAGATGCGAAAATTTGAAAGAAATCTTTATTTTGAGAATTACCATAAAAATTTACTATTTTCAAAAATTTCTCAAAATTCAGTAAATTGAACGTACGAAGTAAAACTTCATTAAGAACGGAAATCATTTGTTCTTTCCGATGGTGTAACTGTTTTTTGGTACACAATTATTCGAAGAGCATGCTAAACGAAAAAAATGAGTGCGAAAATCACCCATAACAACACAAAATATTAAATAAAAATTTTTCTAGATTAAAATTTTAAATGCCGGCTTCGAGATTGCATTCAGTCACCATTACGACTACCTATTTGCCAAATGTATACATGGCTGTAAGTGCGATAGATTCGACCTGGACGTATGAACACATATACACACAACAAACAAACATTACTATAAGAATAAGATTAAGAATGAGATGTTCGTAAAATTTAAGTTGGGTTTTCAGTGAAACAGATTATTGTTTTCACTAATGCTGTATTACAGAGACTTGTAAATTAGTTGCAGTAGTATCAGGAAATACAGGGTGATTTCAAAAAAAAAAAAGGGACAAGCTTTAAGGGTTGGTCAATACGATAAGCATTCAAAATCATAGGAACATGAATTTTCCAACGCCATCTATGGAGGCGGCAGATGGCATTTTAAATAGCACAACACTAGCCAAAAATGTCGATATCTTTCTGGATCACGGTATTTGCTGAAATTTTTTATAGATGTTTCCCCTACTCATATCTGGCTTGAAATTATGGAAGAAAAGTTAAGCCCGGTTTTGCATATGCGCAGTAAAATTATTTACAAATGCTCATATTTTCTCTAATATTGAAGGTACTTACTTCAATTTTTAATTCAATGCTTCTCGTAATATTGTCCACATGATTTTTGCATGTTATAAAGAGAAAAGCACTCGTGAAAATTTCGGATATTTTTAAAATTATATCTTCCCAAATATTTGTAACTATTTTTACCAAAGTGTAAATATTATCACATCACACACAAAAGAATAGGTGGAAGTTGCAAACCATTATCAGCTTTCTTGAGAGCCAGGTGAGCCAAAATCCTTTTTTCGGCATCAATTTCTGGTTGGTCTCTAAATGCCCTCGTGACCAAATCTTCAGCAATGTAAATTTTGGGGATCTGTTATTTATATGGTCAATTTCGAGGAGATATCCGAAAACATGTTCAGAATTTCAGAAGGTGTCTGTAATTTGACCAATCGCTGTATTATTTTTAAATGCCAAATGCTGCATCCGATAGCGTTCATACCCATGTTCCTATGCATTTAGATTAACTTATCGTATGTACTTCCCCTAAAGTTTGTCGTTTTTGAACCAGTATATACTTGATTTAAAGCAATTAAAAGTGATTTTACAATAGATATTTTGGATATAAAATTTTTTTGTGTTCTTGATTTTAAATATAATAGTTAATCTCATTAAAGAAGAATAAAATAAACTTTTTTTTATAAAATAATTATGTTTTCATGGAATCCAGAAGATAAAAATAAAATAGTAATATAATTTTGCCATAATGTAACTTTTTTAATTTTCGGCTTCGTATCTTTCCTTCAATGATAAAATAATTATATTTTAAAATTTAATGTGGAGACTAATTTTTTTGATTAATCCAACCAGTAAAAAAGCAAGAGCTTTGGTTTTCGTATGTAAAGCAAAAGTTCTTATTTGAGAAAAGAAAAATAGGCCAATGATTTTTCATTTGATCAAAAAAATCATTTAATGGAACTCTCTTTGCAAAAGAAATGGCGAAAGCATAAAATTATTGACAAAAGTTTATTGTAATAAAGGAAATATTTAAGTTTCGTAATACTAATTTCATGTATTTCTTTAATTAGTTATAAGATAAGCAACAAAAGATATTATTTCCTCTTAAGTCATATACTGAACCGGCTGCATATATAATTATTTTTACATTAATTTTATACTTTTTTCCAAAAAGGTATTACTGACGCACAAGTGTTTTTTTCCAAGTCAAGTCTTAGATATTAATTTTATTTTGCAAAAACCTCTTGAAATATTGTATACAATAATAAATAGTCTTGACTATTTGAAACAAGTGCAGGGAAAAAAAATTGGAATGTAGAATTTGCTCTTTCATAAAAAAAAATTAAAAATAATGTATCATATATAAAATTTCTTATTTATTTAAGCATCTTTTCTCAATTGGCTTTACAAATGTGCGATTATTCTTGAATTAATACACATTAGAAAGCGATGCATTTTTGCCTCATAATTTTTTCCTTTTTTATTTTTATTTATTTTTATTTTTTTTGAAAAAATTTAAAACATTATTTGCTGGTAAAAGTCGTTTGGTTTATTATTTCTTAGATCCATTTCGAAGAAAAAAGATTTACCTTCTTATGTTTTAAACACTCCCTGTAATATTGAGCAGAAGAAATGTGAAGGTATCGATTTTGCGGATTAAAATTACGGAAGCGTTTAAAGTTATTCCCTAAAACAAAAAGCTTTTTAAAACAAAGGGAATTGGATTTTTTATGGAAATGGCAAACATGACTGATAATACAAATAAGAAAATAAATAATATCATATCTGCGAACAGCAGTATTCATTTCAAGTGAACTTTTTCTCATTTTATTCTTCTTATATTTTTAAATTATCTTTGGCTTCGATAGGAAAGAACCTCAGATTTTGTCGCAAAGCATAAAATATTTATATATAAGAATTCTAGGAAAGATGCATTCTTGCAAAAGATGTAAAATACACTAAGCCTAAAAAAAGTGAAAGTGCGAAGTGAAAAAATTTGCTTCTTGATAATAATTCAATTTGGTGCGGAATTTAAGGAAATATCGATCTTCGAATGGTCACTTTTTTCTTCCGAATTTTATTTTTACATACGTTTTTTTATTGAATTTTGATGCAGGCATTGCGTGCTTTGAACATCACAATTAATCTTTTTTTGAATGCAGTTTTCGGCAATCAGAATTACTCCTTTCCTCTACAAATTTAAGTTAACCAGAATAATAATTTTTAAACGATACTTTGAGCGTTAATAGGAAATTTTTATAAAAGCAAACGATGACGATGTTTAGGATTTTTTTCTTTAAACGAAATATTTTTAGTATCTAATTATTTATCAGAACATGCGTTTGAAAATCGTAAAATAAAAAATTCAAAATAAAAGACTGTGGTACAAAATCTTTCAGTGATTGTGCGGTGTAAACAGTCAACACACTGGGATGAAATGGAGAATGAAGGTTTATTCAATATGCAGGAAAACACGTAGCACAGGTACAGGAAACAATAGTTCTTGCACAGGTTACCAATGTAAACAACAAATTCACCGAGGTAATAACAGTTCGGCACTTTGTTATCCTAACAACACAAACAGTCAGCGTAATAACTAGTAGACAATAGCAACTTCAGCCAGCATGTTGGCTCACCAGCCCCACTAGCTCGCACTGCGGAACAGAACTCAAGAGCTTTTCCTCTCCAAGGCGATCCCTCCGTCGTCCAAGCGCTCTCCATATTGTTTTCCAGGCCGTGACGTCACACACGGAATGATCTAACTTCATGGCGTATCTTCTCTCTAATAGAGATATCGAGAAGATTCAGCACCTTTGAGATCCATATTTCGTCGCCGAAGTCGCCAGAATTTGTCGCCAAGGTCAGAGAACCAGACATTAGCTGCGTTAGTCATCCCATACTTATCCCTGTAAAACTTCCCAACCATAAGACTCACATTGCTGGGAAGCGACTTTCCATGCTTGTAACACTAGCGAGATGTGCAAAATGCAGTATGGCTAAAAAAGGCTTATTCTGTTGAGTAGAATAAGCACCATTTTACGTTTCTCACTTGTTGTAGTTTTATCGCAGTCCGTTCATTCGTATTCATTGTAATGATAAAGTACTTCTTTTATATGACGCAAATCTTCGATTGTATGTTCGTTTCCCCGTTCTAATGCAGTATTTTCGGCCTCTGTCGTCCGTTAATACTAAAGCCAGGCTTTTCCTTCAAAGCAGGAGAATAATAAGATCAAAATAACTTTCAACTGACCAGGAAAAAATTAATTAAAAGAAAACGGGAAAAGATATTTTAACCGTTCTTGTTTTAAATTCGACAAAACCGTTCTAGTTATAAGCTGAAAAAAAATGGAAATAATAGGGATACTAGAACGTCGGATGCAGCAAATTTAAAAACAAAAATAAAATTTCGATGGCAAAACTGACTATTATTTAAAAATTTCTCAAAATTCAGTAAATTACGTTAGAAATTCAAAACTAACTTTATTAGAACGGCAATGGTTTGCTCTGTCCAATGGTGTATCTATTTTCTTCGTACAATTATCTGAAGCCATGCTATTGAAAAATTAGTGCTAAAAATCACACAAAACAACACAAAACATTAAATAAAAATTTTTCTAGATTAAATTTTAAAATTCTGGCTTCGAGGTGCATTCAGTCACCATTAAGACTACCTATGTGCCAAAGTTCAAGGCTGTAAGTGCGATAGATTCGTCTGGACATCGCACGCACGCGCGCAAACATTGTCTTTTTTTAAGTATAGATTAGAGAAAAGTTTACCATAGAATATTTACTAGACAGAACCTAACATCCATGTTTAATATAACATTAACTCTTCGATAAAGTATTTTGTGAAGGGACTGTCAGGATACATCTCATATCTGTGTATGAAGGTCATGTTTCAATGATTTGTGTGGTAAATACTTACACTTATTGCCACCGTAGAAACTTCAGGATGTAGATGAAAGAGGCTGATCAGTAACTTTTAAAGATGTTTAATAACATACAACAAAATACTGTTCAGCAACGGATTCTGAGACTACCACTTTTGGACGATTTTACACCGGAAAGGGGTGTCAGGCATTGGGTCATATGAGCGCATTTCCGGAGTTCTTTGTTAGATCACGCTCCCTAAAATGTAAACATCACCCTTCCATTCTTCACTTTCCCCCTATTTTGATGATAATAACTCCGCCCTGCGCATGCGCAAAATCGCGAAGGGCTTCCGAATCCGTTGCTAAACAATATTTACATATTTACATCAAATACTTAGCGTTCGCTCACCCAACGAAATTATTCTTTTCTCCCTTCTTGCCCCCAAGGCGCATGCGCCGCCAAAGACGGGGTGGCGAATCCATTATCAGGAGAGAGGGAGACAGCTCTTAGCCAGATGCAATAGATTTGATTTGATTAATTTATTACATTAAATTTCCATTTTGAAGACAAACGAGCACTTTTTGGATATCAGTTCAATGTTTCGAAGTTACAGGAAGATTATTATGAGCGTAACTCTCAATTATAAGCAGAGTGGTCATAAGAGGAAGACAACATCTGAACTGACATCTTGGTTTTAAATGACTACAATAGTATTTACAAATATTTCCCCCTATAACTTGCACACAAATATGCTATATATTTGCGGGTATATTAATAAAAAATGCTGAAATCAGGTATAATATTTTTCTTCTTCATGAGTGACAACTAGGGATTTCAATCCGGCACCAATTTCAATCAGGTCGGATCCGACCGGATCCGACCGGATTGGACACATCAAATCTATTTTGCCTTTTCATTCCAAAATCAACTGTATAAAAGATGATAAAGTGAGTGTATTACAAAGTTTATAAAAAAAGCGTTAATTTCTTATGAAATCAACTATATTTACACTGTTATAATTAATCAGCATTTACGTATGAATCAACAATAAAAATTTAGTGCAGTGTAACTAGTTAAATTGTAATTATTATATTAGTTTAGTAATAATTAGATAATGACGGGCGGTTAAGTTCAGTCTCACTTACTAGATTTCACAAATGTCATCAATGATAACTTGTAATGTAACTTATATTATGTAAGTAACTTATGTTAAATCTAACTAAATCAAGCTTATCAACTGAGATCACAATAATTAGGTATTTTAGACACGCCAAGCAGTCTCATTCTTATAATTATGACAGTCATCATGAATCTGTTTAATCAATGGCACAATTATACAATAAAGAGTTTAAAACTTCTTCGTATTTTTTAATATACTTACTTTAAATTATTATTTTAAGTAAAACAATTTAAAAAAACTCACTTTGGTTTTGAAAAAATATCGTAGGAAACAAAAAGTGTTAATTGTGTCATCTGTCAACCGACTTCTTACAGAGCTATAAATATAACCAGCGGCCTAGAAAACCCTTTCTGCTTCTACACTTGTTGGTTTTATTGTCAACAAGTATTTATGAATAGAAGACAAGTATTTTCCTCGAACTCCTTCAATTTCACATGCAGTCATTTCCTTTCTAAATGTTTTCTCATAATCTTTCTCTTTTTTTGGTATTTATGCTCTAGGTTTTCATACTTCGCTGGATTTGCATCTGTAATTCTTTCTGTAATGTCAAATCACTTTTCAATGACGATGAATCTGAGTTATTTTCTACTATATTATCTACGTTTTCTTTAAAGCTATGATTTTGAACAACTCTTTCTAAGATATTTTTCATTTATAGTCTTACAACTTTTTTTTCGGAATAGTAAATGTATCATCAGTTCGTCTTGTATCATCATCATATTTTTTTTATTCTGTAAGTATATTAATATTCCTGTTTTCATTTTGAATTGGTTTCAAAAGTGGCATGTTTGTTTTAGAACTTTAGAATAGTACCTGCAATGCAACACAAATAGCTACATGCTTACAATTTAAAACGCTATTTCGGTCACTATGTAAGAAGAAAGTCGTATTAGAAAGAAAAATCAGAAATATGGATCGTTACTCAATTCATTTCTAAGTTTAATTATCTACTTAAATCATTCTCGTACTTGTAAATGCAACATAAACGTAACTAATCTATCAATTGAACAATAAGAATGTCTATATGTGAAGCGGGTGAGTCAGCGTCGACCGACTCGTACACACCACGCATTTAAGTACCTACTCTTGCAACAACGCGAGCATTTTTTCAAGAAATCGGCTTCATGTATTTTTTTTAATTTACCGGGTCCGGTGATCGGATCCGGCAAACTGGTGCCGGATCCGGTAGACGTCTAATGATGCCGGATCCGCCGGATTACCGGATTGCAATCCCTAGTGACAACTCGTATGTAAATATACTCAATAATTAAGAAGCATATGTACGGTTTTCGTTAGAATGAGAATAACAGCACTCATATTAATAAAAATCCATATAGATGTGGCCTTAAGTTGCGTAGTTTCACATTAAAGTGCAGAAAATCGAATATGTGTCTTTAAAAAATGTACCTCTTCTTGCATATGGATTTTATCCAAAATTTGAAACAAATATAGTATCTTGTTGTAAGGTTCACATATTTAATTTCATCCATCCAGTTCGTTCCAGAATGTTTCAGTTACTATATTCACTTGCACATCGAGACCTAGTCAGACAAACAGACACAGAAGACGTAATTCCGAAAGTGGTTTTTCAGTCTCAGGAAGTCTTTGGAAAAATCATCAAAATCTCGAGGTATGTTTTTTAAATACTATATATACAGAGTCACCACTTAAATAAGGCCCTCCCCCCTTTAACTTCAGAATGACGCAGCTTTAGTTATGAAAGTAGTATCTAGGTATAGTAAAACGTCTGTGCGCTATGCGATGAGACAACTTAAAACGCCACCTGGTGGCAAAATTCGGAGTTAGCGTTCCTAATTCGAAAACGGTGCAATATAGGGGAAAAGTCAATTACGAAGTTGTAGAGCATTATCGATTTAGTACAAAAAGTCACCTTGTGCATATTAATACTAAGAACAGAACGCTTAAAATGCACATTAGATTGTTCGCGACATGAACAAAAGGAGAAAAGGTTATTTTTCGGGCAAAAAATGACCCCATTATACATTTTTCTGTGGGAATAACTCAAACAGCAGGTGTATGCGACATTTCCGCCAACATTGCAGGACTTTCGATGACGTATTACTGCTGCTTGTGATAGCGAACCAACTAGTGCATGCTAAAACGTGTGCAAAGTGAAATTCAAACAAAGGCTCAGATCTGTTTTGTAGATAACGGAGAGCACTTTGAACACCGAAAATAAAGGTATCTTGTTATAGCTGATTGTTTTTTCTCTTTTTAGTCCGTTTTGTGACGTCACAGTTTTGGAAATCGCGAAGAATCAGATGTGCATTTTGAGCATTCCGTTAGTGTTAATATGCGAAAGTGTCTTTTTGTACTGCATCGATAACGCTCTACAACTTTGTAATTGACATTTTCCCCCTATTCGAGATAGGAAAACGCTAGCTCCGAAGTTTGCCACCAGGTGGCGCTGTAAGTTACCTCATCGCATAGCGCTTAGACGTTTTAGAGACCCAGATAAATGACTAAAGCTGCCATCGTTCAGAAATTAAGGGGGGTGGGTACTTTGATTTTGTGACAAAATTGTATTGTGGGTGTAAGCGAATGCAATCCAATAAGCAGTATTTAAAAATTAAAGCTCTTTATTTTACAAATATTCTAAGCAAAGAAACGTAGCACAAGTATTAAAACAGCACTTCTAAAAATTCACAACAGAACTTACCAATAAATCTCTAACACAGCACCTTCAAAATAGCAGTCAATGTCTTTAGAGCTTACCAGCGTTCACTGCTCATTAAAATCTAAATCCTCTTGACTTGAGTGCTTGCTTTTAGACATTTTCGACAGGAAGTGACGTAATCTCCAGAAAGTTCATGAAGCCAGTAGAAATAGGTTGGCAGTTCAAAGTCTTTCTAGAAAATTCCTTTTGTCGTCAAAGTCGCCAACTTTGTCGCCAAATATTTATTTATTTATTTAAGGAAAAGCACACCACAGACAAAACTCCATTTACAGAGTGCTGACAAACACACAAAGAACAAAAGTCATAATGAGTAAATAAAAAATGAAAAATATGCCTTAGAAAGCAAAAAGTAGACCACAGAGAATACATAAAATCATAAAACTTATGCAAACGTATATATAATTAAAAACGAAAACACATAATCACAAAACTTTAAGACACACTATGACACCCACAGCCGTATTTTTTTTAAAAAAATTTAAAGTTCATTTGCAAAAAGCAAGGGTCAAAAAGTCAAAACACGCAAGCACCGAGTCTAATAAAAAAACACACCAGGAGTTTAAAAGTTTAAAAAAGGAAATACACACTTGAGATTAAAAAAAATGCAACACTTAAGATAAAAATAAATCAAACTCGGCGCCAAAAAACTGGTCGAATACATAAGAACACGGAAAATCAAATAGCATAAAAATCTAAAATGTTGTAGAAAGGCAAAATAGAACATATCATGTATTTAAAAGATGCAAACATTTCGACTTAAAAGCACCTAGAGACATATTAAAACTGTCAAGTTCATCAAAGGACGTGTTAAAAATTTCATAAAACCTATATAACGAGAACCTGTTAATATAATTAAATTTTGAATCTAAATTTCGAAAGCAACTTTAGTTTCTTAAAAATCTGGCGGGCACAGCGAAATCTATTGAGATCATTATATCATTGCAATCAATTGAACCATTAATAACTTTGTAAAAGAAAAGAACGCAAGAAACATCTCGTCTGGAGGATAAACTAGGCATATTAAAAATACTACGTAGGAGGCATATTAAAAATATTACGTAGGAATATGTCGCCATGGTCGCCAAATTTCTCGCTAAGATTAGCATATCAGGGAAACAATTTTATAGCTTTGTAACAATATATAGCTCGGTTCCAAAAGAGGAAAAATGGTGGGACATATGCTAGTTAATTGAAAGATATCTTTATTAATTAAATTTTAGACATACCGTGAGTGATTGCTAAATTGGCTACTGGAAATTTTATTGATGTTTATGAAGACCAAGTTTTATGATATACGAAACATTCTATACAATGCTGATTCAATATAACAGAGGCATTTTAATTAACTTCATTGCTACTTTTGACCTTATCAACTTTCTAGAAATTTCATTTAAAGACTTCAGAATATAATAAAATGATGAAAATAAGGATTCTAGAACTAAGTCTAGACTAATTAAGCACTCCTCACAACGCATCATTAAACATTACGTTCGTTATTTTTTTTTTTCTTTTTCTCTAACTGTGTTATTTCAAAAAGTTCTATCCATTACCTTATTTGGTTAAATCAAAAAAAGTTTCAATAAGTTAACAAGAATTTTTGTATTTATAATTAAATTATAAAGTTGTATGATCCACGAAATTCATTTGAAATATATATATATTTATAAGTAAAAGAAATTATTTTCTTTAATTTTTCTATTTTTTCGCAATAAAACGATAATATTTATAAAATAGTTCTATCTATCCAACTTCATTTTTTTTCAATTTTAATGAAAAGGAGTTTGCGAACTTAATTGTAAATGATGCACACAAGCGTGAAAATTTTTAACTTAAGATTTTAAAAACAACTATGAAACTTTTTCTAGCTTAAGATTGAAAATGAAGAAATGTTTTTTAACAAAATGAAAAGGGAATTTAATTTTGAGATTTAAGAAATTTTAAAATACATCCATTATCCGTATTTCCTTCTTCTATTTTCTAATTAGTCATATGAAGTTTTAGGTATGCACTGAGCCATTATTAATGTTTATTAGTTTTAAAATTAATGAACTGGATACTGATGAACAAGATTAAAAACAAAATTTAATCATATTTCATAAACACCTCTAACTTTCACAGTCTTGATAAATTCTTCTTGTTTGATTAATTATTAAAAAGTAATTATTTACAGCTAAAATAATTTGAAAGACGTATATTTTCTTTTAATTTTGTAAAGTAAGTACGACTATTAATTATTTGATTTTCGGAAAGATAGTAAAGGTATATTGTGGAAACTTTTGGTTCGTTTTACAGTAAAAGGTCAATAATTGATTTCAATAGCCAGTCTTTATTCTAGATTAAATATGCAAATCTTGGGTAAAATCTAAATTTTGCTTATAGTGCTTACAATTTTACTGTTATGTAACAAATACAGAAGCAAATAAGTCTTATTTTATTTTACAAGAACGGTAATAACTCGAAACGACGGTGGCACAGATCCAGAGGTACCATAACTTCTAATTCCCTTCACAAAGAACTCTTGTACTTCCTTTAAACTTTTGTGTGATAAAGCTTAAAACACTTTGCTTTCACCTCCGCATTTTTTGTGAAAATTGCTGCGCCCCCTTTCGACGACCGTCAAAACTCAACTAAAAATCATTTTCCGTCTGGCGCCCGAGAATCTGTCCCTCCTGAGACTGTGCATCACCACAAAATTTAGTTATTTAGATTCCCATAAATGCAAGTTATATTTTGCATTTTTAGGATGATTGCTGTGTCATTACTAATAGCTATTCCTTAATTTCAATTTTGAAATTTGTAGAATTTGTATTTATTAGCACAATGAATATTATTTAAAGTTTGCGCGTTTAAATTGCAAACAAAAAGAAAGTTTCACTTTTCTGCTATTAAAACTGACAGAGTAATGCTTTAGACAATTTTAGACCATTTCAATCGCCGCTTTGAGGAAGATTACCCAATCAATGCGCAGCGCTTGCTCGATGCGGTTGCTGATTGGTTTAAAATTATGAAATTCAAACTTCCGTAACTCTATCAGTTTTAGTCGCAAAGGTGTTTACTTTTTTTGTTTAAAATGTAGGAGAGTCCAGGAACATTTTACTAAATGTGACTAACATAACCGGGGCACTGTATAAGAATTCAGATCTCGTAATTATTTCAGCATTATTAGTTACAAATAAATTTTTCTTGTTCTCTTTTTACCTGAAAAACCTAATGTAGTAAAAATACCGATCTTAATATGATTAAAATTGACTCATTCGATTTTGAACATCTATAGTTTCGAACGCGATTACTTCAGAATATCGTTAAAATATTCTCACATGAGATATTTTATAAAATATTTTAACAGTCCTCAATACTTAAACATTTTTGAGTGAAAGCAAAAATATATATTTATCTTTTTCTTTCTTCTCTTCGAACTTTTTCCTGTTTTTTTAAATTCTAGATTTTCATCTTTCTTATTCTTCCATGAAATGATACAGAATCGAAGACTAGATATACTTTGTTACAGAAAACTGGCAACATCCAAGATTCATTTTGTTCAACATTTCAGAAACATCTTCCGGCTTCTTTCAGATCTTTCGTGTAATTCCAGACGATTTTTTTCGAAACAACGTAAGATTCTTTTTTGTCTCTCAAAACATCGAGGAAAAGATGTGACAGTTCTGACATTCTTGTTATGAGAAATTTCTCGCAGAAAATTTCGTTTCTGCTCTTTACTTCATTTTGATAATGACTGTGTCATTCAGGCGGAATGCTTCATCAAGCATTCTTTATTTAAACTTATTATTCTTTGCCGCGTGAGCATTTTTTATTTCAAAATTCTGTCAATATACGCAAATTCTTTCAGGGCGCTGACCGAATAAATGAATAATTCATTTTGTAAATTGATGTATATAACGGAAAAGGTTAACATGGAGTTTACGGTACGCACTTACTTCGTTCTTCTTAGGATCGCCAAATCTTTGCCGCCAAGAACGGCGATGAGAGAACATTTGTTTTCGAAGCATCTAGATGTTTTTAACGAATACAAGTGCGCATGCGCACAAATTGATCTTTTCATCGGTGTTTTGCTTATCAGGCTATATTGCGCCACGTTTCGATTGGACTGTTTTGTTCAACTCTTCGATGCAATTGGTCGATAAATTCGAATTTGAATAAAACTTCGTTTGGAATTCTCCGGATGGAATATCGGTTCAGTACCGTGTATGGAATTCTATGTGTTTCGTTCCTGGATGAATAAGCGAGGGTACGAGTATTCCGCTATGCTGAAAGCGAATCCGCTGTTTTTTTTTTTTAAACTTAAAAAAATTGCCAGGTACACGCTTGAAATGCCGCAGGCATTGCGTGCGGAAATTCTCGTTTTCGGAATTTTTAAAAAAAAACCTAGATTCCTATCGTTCAATGAAAAACCGAAGCTACTAGTTTCCTGCTATGCTGAAAGCGAAGCAGCTGATGTTTTTTTAAGTTAAAAAAATCTGCCCGGTACACACTTGAAATGCCGCAGACATTGCGTGATCAATCTCTCGTTTTCAGGTGACGCATGCGCAAGAGAGCAATGAAAAGCGTACTACACATCCAAAAGAGTATTTGGCGACGGCACATGAAATAGCGCCAAGAAAAATTGGCGAGAAACAGGTGCGTACGGTAAACTCCAGGTTTACCAAGGAAAGACATTCTGTTGTGATAGACATCATTTTAAGGAGTAAGCAATCGCGATGGGAACCCAAAACACGTTTTTATTGCTGAAGGCTGTTCACATGTTTTTAATGAAGGAACGATGATTGTAAATTTCGATAATCTTACATGCTATTTTAGGTTATTCAATCGATGTCCGATTTTACTGAAACGCAGCGCGCGTGTTCGCCAACGAGCATAAATCACAGAGGCGGTTTCAAAGACGCGGATAGGTTTTAAGCATTTGGAACGGGAAATTTCAAGGAAAGGACCTGTCTTGGCACTTATTTGAGGCTCGTGAAGTTAACGTCATACGGCAGAATAATTTCAAACACTTAAAGTTGCAGTAATTAGATTTGCAGAGCCGTGAGGGAAAAAAACTAAAATCTCGCGCGATTAATAAGCCATATTTTAACACGTTAAGGGAGGCCGCGGTGGCCTAGTGGTAAGGTCTCGCTTTTGGGGCCGGAGGGCCCAGGCCCGAAATCTGATTCCACCGAAGATCCGCCGTGTATGGGGCATCCTCACGCTGGTGTGACGTGGAAGCTTGGAGAGGGGGTGCCAGCCCAGGTGTGGTCCTCGTCATCTGATCGCTGTTCAAAGTTACGAAGTCCGTCCCAAAATAGCCCTCGTGTTGCTTCAAAACGGGACGTCAATATAACTTGACTAACAAACTAACTTTAACACGTTAAGCGCCATGTCAGTCACCGGTGACTGACACTTCTTCTTGATTACGGGACACCTCGCCCCTGGTCCCGGAGACGAGTCCATTGTCAGGATAGTGAACCGGTGACTGACACTATACTTTCTGTTGGAACCGCGGCAGTCACCGGTGACCGATAGTATACTTTTCGTTCAGGCCGGGTCAGTCACTGATGGTGATATGTAGTTTTAAAAAATTATATTCTTCTATTAAGAAATTTTAAATAATATGGAGGTCATAAAAGAATGTACCGAAGTATTTCTTATTACGAAAAAAGTTAACCAGTAACTTAATTTTAGTTAATAAGCAAGTTAATTAATAAAAGTTAATTAAAAGTTGATTAAATAGCCTTTAAAATACGGCATACTCAAAGTAGTTTTCTTTTGTCTGTCCGATGTCGCCAGGATGTCGATGAAATTGGATATCGTCGGCTAAGTGGAAAGAACGCCGGAACATAATTGGTGCTTCAAGTATTAAAATCGTGGATAAATTTAAGTTATTGCAAGTGTGTGAGATACAAGTACACATGTTCATCAACTACCCGACATTTTCCCCCGGCCAATTCTTGCACGAAAAGTTATCATTGCGTGCATTGGAAAGAGTGAACTGCTCTTTAAATGTTTGGGCAATGCCCATAAATGCGAAGTAAACACACGGAAAGTGGCGTTTGTTCATTCGGTTCGAAATCTACTGGGTATAAAGGTGCCAACTCTTATCGAGGCCCAATGGCTAATTTCTAAACCGTCATAGATAGGCATATACTTCCAGTTGGAAAAATAATTCACATGACGTAAAGATTTATGTTTTATGTTGTTTGAATCAATAAATGTTCTGCTGAAAAAATTACTAAGTCAACATTTTTAAACATTCCCCCGGTCCTATTGGTTATTCCACATAATAC
>BGPR01033290.1:0-17047 GCA_013235015.1 Araneus ventricosus | reverse complement strand
CATTCCTAAGCAAGTCATTTAACAAATTTTTAGTTTGATATTCTGTCCTATTAAACTTTTGATTAAAATTTATCTTTTAAAATCCAAGGTGAATATTCACCTTTCATAGTTTAAATTCATCATTTATTAGGATTGCTTGAAAAATTTTAAATTAAGATGAGTAATAAATCTTGACTAATATTTTTCAATTTACCTTGTCTCATCTTAGGAATGTGAAATCATCGATTTCTTCCTTGGAAGTAATTTGAAAGACGATGTCATGAAAATCATGCCTGTCCAAAAACAGACTAGAGCTGGTCAACGCACAAGATTTAAGGCTATTGTAGCCATGGGAGACCACAATGGTCATGTTGGTCTGGGTGTTAAGTGCTCCAAAGAAGTAGCCACTGCTATTCGGGGAGCCATCATGCTGGCAAAACTGACCATTATTCCAGTCCGAAGAGGTTATTGGGGAAATAAAATTGGTTCACCCCATACAGTACCTTGCAAGGTAAAACTAGTTCCGGATTAAAATTATTGTATAAATTATTTGAAGTTGGTATAAAGCTTATGATTTTTAAGTTCGGTTGGAAAGCAAATTGAATTTTGCCATATGTTTAAAATATTCATGTCATAAGCAAGCATACTGATAATTCTTAGGCATATCATCATCATTAATAACTGCAACAGTTTTAAATGATGTTTTGATACATGTATGCTTGAAATGTGTTCTGGTACAGTTGTGTTATCCTGGGGTTTTGTAGCCTGTATGGCAATTTGCATTGCCAACATCTTTTCTTGGTGTTAACATCACTTCATGATCATACTGGTAAATAGATTTCAATGATAGAAATAAATCAATGCTCTATCCATTTGTATCTAATCTGAAAAGTGTAATCATAAATCCGACTGGAGTGAATTTGGGAGTTTTACTGTGTTTTCACTACTTTACTTGCTATTTTTGTTAAAAATGTTGAAAATTCAATGTTTTCGTTATTGACCGATGGAGTTTTGCAGAACATTGATGAAAACATTTTCTTCACATGTCTTGAAAGGCTCCTAAACTAAATTTTAAGGCAAAATAGAAAATTAATACCATATGGTATTAGTTACTTTGCTTTATGTACACTTATTTTATATTCCTATAAATTATAATTCTGTTTTTGAATTCCTGACATTAAATTCAATGTTTTTGTTATTTGCCAATGGAGTTTTGCAGAACATTGATGAAAATATTTTCTTCACATGTCTTGAAAGGCTCCTAAACTAAATTGTAAGGCAAAATAGAAAATTGTTACCATTTGGTATTAGTTACTTTGCTTTATGAACACTTATTTTATATTCCTATAAATTCTGTTTTTGAGTTCCTGACGTGAATTTTACTATTGTAGTACTGTCCTACTGCCAAGAGAAAGACACTAAACATCCTGGTGGTCGTCGTTATGGAAACGGGATATTCCACTGTATTTTGAGGATGAAGAAAAAGGGCTTCATTTTGTTTGGTGTAGATAGAACTGGCGGAAGTCTCATTTTGCTTTGTACTTCGTTGGAAATGAATTCTCGCCTAATGAAGAGCGCTTAATTTGCCAAATATTGAGGTTGATTTTATACCTGTTTTTTCTCCTGGCAGTAGGACAATAGGCCTGACTTAACTGTTATTAGTGAAAATGACTTGTCCAAATTAGAACATGGGTACCATGATGAAATTTTTCGTCTCTGAATTAGAAATGTTGAAATCTATTCTGAGTCACAAATCCATGTTATCAAAATTTTGTATACTTCTTAATTAAATGTTTGTTTCACAGTTATATAAATTTCACCAGCAATTGTAATTGCCATCAAATTTGCATTGAATGTCTTTTAATCCTGGGTATGTTAAATTTTGAGTTATAAATAGGAACAACTAAGAAGTTATATAGTCATATTTTAGGTAGATTCCTTATAGGAACTCTACCTATTGCAATGGTTCTCATGACACGACTTTCGGAAAATTTCTGCAAATCTTCACCGATCATGACCCCTAGAACCCAAAACCACCCTTCGTTAAAAAGTTTTATATATATATATAAACGCTTTTTCCCATGTTATCTTGTGAACATGATAACTGGAGTAATTTTGATGTAAATTTAACCAGCTTGGGATATGTTGTAAGGATAGTGAAAATCTCGGTCGAGTTCGTAGATGGGCTATCCAGCTCAAAGGGGGTGGAAATTTTCATTTTCCCATAATTCCTTTACAAATGAAAATAGAAAAAAAATTCAAATTAAGTGAATTATTGCCTTATCATAACGAACAGCTTTTGAATTTAAACTTTTTCGATAGCTACAATTGCTTAGAAGTTATGAGCTCAAAAGTGATTTTCCCACCCTTCCCCTCCTCTCCCCCTAACTTAAAGTATGTTTTAACCTAAGCATGTTACCCCTTGTTGGAAAGCTCTCGTCATTTGCAGTTTCTTCCACCCTCTTTCATTCTTGTAGCTCCAATACTTATGAGAATAGAGGGCAAAATGTTCTTTTCCTTATTATTATTAGTAGAGAAGTATATGCATAACGCTTTGGCCCGTGTTATTTTGCAAAAACGATAACTAGAGTAATTTTGATTAGATTTTAACTGGCGACGGATATGTTGTAAGGACAGTGAAAATCTCAGCCGAGTTCACAGATGGGCTAACCAGCTCAAAGGTGGTGGAAATGGTGGGGGACTGAAAATTTCATATTCCCATAATTCCCTTACGATTCAAGATGGAAAGAAAATTCAAATTAGGCGAATTATTGCCTTATCACAACAAACAACTTTTGGTATTGAAACTTTTTGATAGCCACAATTTCTTAGAAGTTATGAGCTAAAAAGCCATTTTCAATCCCCTCCTCAACTTATCATTTCCCCATAGCTCTGTTACGACTAAAGATAGAAAAAAAATTTCAATTAAGCGAATTATCACCTTATGATAACGAACAACTTTTATACTAAAAGTTTTTTGTCTGCTAGAATTGCTTATAAGTTATGAGCTGAAAAGCGATATTCAATACCCCCCAATTTATCATTTCCCCATAGCTTCGTTAAGATTGAAAATAAAAAGAAAATTTCAATTAGGGGAATTATCACCTTATCATAACAAACTACTTTTATATTGAAAGTTTTTTGACAGCAAGAATTACTTAGAAGTTATGAGTTCCCATCAACCGCATTCACTTTTTATACGGTATAATATATAATTAATTTATGACTAATTAATTTTTATTTAATATCTTTGTTAAATTTTGTTAATTATAACTGTTAATTGATATACTTGGCTTTGCACCGGATTAAAATGTTTTCATGTTTAATATTTTTAATGTAAAAATTACTATTGTATAAATATTATAATACACAAATTATTTTTCTGATCTAAAACGCTTTTAATTAAAATGAGAATATCAATTGAACCAGACAATTTTTAAAAACATCCATTTTCTTCATACGTTATTATTTGTTATATAGGTACTTCAAATTTTGTTAACAATTACTAAAGTCAATGAAAGGTTTTAATGAGTATTTTGAAACAATTAAATTAACTATTTAATTATTCATTAATTTAAAGCGTGAAAATAAATCAATAGCTGGTCCCGATATAAATTATTAAATCGTCTACTTTTAAAATTTTCTTTTAGCATTCTTCCTTCTGGAAACAGTTCTTCGTATTATTTTTGATCAACAAGAATATTGTTACGAATTCAGTTTAAAATTAATTTTGAAAAAAATATTAAAATGAGAGAAACAAATTTATGGAAATGAAAGACATTGCGGAAAAACGCCTTGCTTAATTTTTAATTAAGTTAAATTTTAAGCATCTTTTAAGCTTTGAAAAGTTGAAGGTGACCTTTCTCTTTTCTTAAATAAAGAGTTTGAAAAGTTTGATTGAGATCAGTCCAGTGGTTTAGGAGGAGATGTGGAACATACATACATAGCCACAGTGACTTTTATTTAAATTAATATAATTATAAGATAAAGATTACTGGCATACAGTATGAGTCATGAAAAAGGTTTTAGTGAAGTTTTGTAACAATTTTTAACTTTAATTAAGTAAATAGTTAATTTTAATTAATCAAATAATTTTAATAGTTAATTTGATAATAGGTTTTTTGACAGAATACTTTAATTCGATATTTAACTAAACATGGCGGGACCATGATTTGTTTAATAAAATCAATATAAAGTAGCCAAAAACGATAGATATTTAAATAAGAGTTTCCTTTATCCTTTTTACTATTGAAAAATATATCCTTAACTTTAAAATTGTTTGGGATTTTCTGTCTGAGTATTTGGTTTTAACCGTCTATGGAGATTTAAATTTACTGTTCAAATTGGCTGCATTCATATCCTATGCTTTAAAAACACGTATTAAATTTGCCACACACAATGTTTAATAATTTTATTCTCTTATATGTTAAGAATTTAGTGACTATTATCTCTGCAACCAGGGAGTTCTCTAAATGAGCCCATTTTAGTAGTATTTAAGTGTTTCCATGTCATGTGATTTTACCATATGACAAAGTAGGGTTCGCACAATTATATTGTAACCTAGATTAAATAAATTAATTTTTAAATCTAGAGTCTTTCTTCATTCGTGCCAAGAGTCAATTTCTTGTTACTGTTTCAGATAGGCTGGCTTAATGTTATCTAGGAGATATTTGCACTGCTGAGATGTTTATTTCTTTGACTCCTACCTGTTGAATGATTATGTGTTGAGATATAAAAAAAATTGACCAATGTACTGACCGATAAATCCCACTTCTAAATGTTACAAAGCTATAAATTTGTTTCCCTGAGATGCTAATATTGGCGATAAATTTGGCGACTTGGCGACAAAGTTGGCGACTTTGGCGACAAGTGGAATTCTCTAGAAGGACCTCGAACTTTCAACATATTTCTACTGATTTCGTGTACTTTCTAGAGATTATGTCACTTCCTGTGTAATGAAGTCACTTCCTGTTGAAAAGTATAAAAGGCAAGCTCTCAAGCCAAGAAGAGTACAGTTGGATTTTGATCAGCAAGCAAGCTGGTGAGCTAATAAGAAACCTTTGAGCGCTGTATTGAGATTTAATGATAATCTCTGTTGTGAATTCTTACAAGTGCTGTGTAATATTTGTGCTACGTTTCTTTTCCTAGAATATTTGTAAAATAAAGAGCTTTATTTTTGTAATCCTGCTTATTGGACTGCATTCACGTACACTCACAAGACGAATTTGTCACACTATCATGGCTTTTCGGAATGATAAAACCTTGATATAGCAAAAAATTAAATGGCATTAAAACAGAATCGCAGCATAAGTATTGCAATGTGTAGAAGCAATAAAGTTACTGGCTATGTGTGTATTGATCAATATGTAATATTTCATGACTTTTTGTAACATTAACGTAAAGGAATCTACCTTTGCCTTCAAGCTTGCCGAAAAGGGATTTTTTTTAGTGTAGTTTAGTGCATTTAATTTCAAAGTCTTACATTTTAAATACTTGCCTGTGGCCATGATATTATGTGATTTTAATTTGAGCTTTGCATTTAATGTTACTCTATTATTTCAGGTTACTGGAAAATGTGGCAGTGTTGTCATGAGACTTATACCTGCTCCCAGAGGTACTGGCATTGTATCTGCACCAGTCCCTAAAAAACTGTTGACTATGGCAGGTATTGAAGATTGTTATACCTCTGCTAGGGGATCAACAGCAACACTAGGAAACTTCGGTAATTTTATTAAAACTTCTTTTATTGCTTTTATAACTTGAGCATTTGTATTGAAAATCATAGATATATTTGAACAGAATTTAGTTATAATCCAATTGTTAGTACTGGATAAAACTTCAGGATGCAAGTGAAAGTTGCTAAATTCTATTAAGGTTTTCTTATTGCTAATAGGGATGTAACGAATAGTGATTTGGTCGAAAAGCAGAATACCGAATATTTGGTGGTCAAATATCTACTTTTTTAAAAACATATAACTTTTGATGGTAAAATAAAATATTCCTAAAATTTTAAATGAAAAAAAAATTAAGATTCATAAAATTGATGTTTCTATTATTTTTTGTATTATTTTAGACATCAGCTCCATCAATAAGTCCATTTAGATTTGTGAAAGTCATTGGCTTTCACAAATCTAAATAAATTATAATAGTATAATTTTATCTATATATACATTAGATTATATTTTTAAGATTTTTATTTTTTAGAAAATTTATTTAAAAATTTGCTAGTCATGCTTTTTATCTTTCACTTAACTATAACAAATTTCTTTTCTTAAAAGTTATTTAACCTGATAATCCTCACTCTCCCTCTTAAAATTGAATAAATGTTAGATTTTTTTTATATAGTAAGTGTACTGAAATGTAATTCTGCAATATTCTTTGTTAAATATATATTTTAAAGAATTGTTGTCCTGAATTTATTTGGCAAAAGGGCCAAAAATTATTGCTCTTCAATCATAATTGCAGGTAATATGATAAATGACATGAAGTTAATTAAATATATTTATGTATTATGTAGCTTAAAACTGAGTAGATATTAGGAAATTTTTGGATAAAAAAAAGATGCACTCAAATATAATTTTGAAATTTTCTTTGTTTTATTAGTTAATAGCATATTTTGAAAAAATATCTTGGAAATATTCAGCCGAATATCTGCTTAGTATTCAGCAAGAGGGCCGAATATTGCTGATGTGTGTATTGTCAACTAAAATTGTCATTAAGTAAAATATTTATTTAGTCTTTTTGTTAAATTACACCTTCAATTGCTAAAGTGTCTCATAATCTATCAAGTTTTGTATGTTTCTGCTCATTACAATTCAACCTTTTCCTCCCTTAGCTAAAGCAACTTACTTGGCTATTCAGAAGACCTATAGCTACCTGACACCTGATTTGTGGAAAGAACAAGCCCTTGTCAAGTCTCCTTATCAAGAATATTCTGATTACCTGATGATGACTCACAGGACTCTAGGGGCATCTGCACGTCAAGAACATGTTGTGGCTTGATGTTTTTATAAATAAAAACTGAACTGAAAATAGTGTCTTGTCTTTAGTTAATCGTGCTTTCGAGTTCATTTAAAATTAATATCACAAAATATATAAATTACTTTGAACTGCATACTAATATAGATGTAAATATTAGTTGGGGAGATGTTAAGTGATGTACTAATTAGAATTATCCTATTAATAAGTTGAAGGCTGTGTTATTAAAAAAGCAAATGAAACGGAAGAAAAATGCCTCTGGTAATTTAAAAAAAGCTATCGTTTAAATTATTTCTTGCAAACAGTTTATTTCTGGGTGATCTCGTGTTGAAAATATAAATTTAGTTTTAAATAGGCGTAATATAGATCTTTTTAACCTGTGTGGCTTTCATGTCTTTGATTACACAGAAATGGAGTGTGGAATAACTGGTATGTGTCTGAATCTGATTTAAAATTGGACTGCTTTGTCAGTAAAGCTCATTCAGTTCCAAGTTATTGATTTAGCAAATTAAGCATAACAATATTTTGTTTGGAATTACTGCTCAACAAATGTATTTACTTTCTTATGCATGCAAGCCAGATAGTATGGATTCATTTAATTGCAACAGCACACCTTCTGTTTGTGTTTTACCTGATTTTCAAGGATCTAAAGTGTTGCACATAATTACAATTTCCACCTTTTGTTCTTGAAAGTTTATTGCATTAAATTCAGTATAACTAAAAATGTCGTGTTTATTGAGGTGAGTTAATCCTTACTAAATTAAGGAAACTAACATGAAGCATTGAAATTGGTGTTTTTTACTGCAGTTTGTTATACCAGAAGGTAGTTGCATTTAATTTGAAAATCTTGCATATGTGTGGACCTAAATGCATGTTGAATTGTCACTGGGTAAATGTCTCGTAAACATAAATCATCAGATATCAGTTAAAAAGTTCTTTAGCCTTTTGTAGCTTCTTGAAGGGATATTTTCTAACTAGTTTTTATCTCTCGAAAATACTTGTAGACTATTTTCTTAAGACGTTCTAACTATGGATCGGGTCAGCCTCATTGAAATGTTCTCTCTAGTCATTCATTAATTGTTTCAACGAAAGTGTGATCAATGTATACCCAACAAAATCTACAGCTACATATCAATAAAATTATTTGTAAAATTTCCAATTTGGGGATGTCAGTCCTGAGCCAGAAATAAAAGAAAAAATTGTGGAAACTGCTTCACTGAACAGTGCTATTTTTGTTACCTAGGATAGTGTGTTCCAGCACTACTTATATTATGACTTCTTTATTCCAACTACTTGGTATGTTAGTCAAATTGAAAAACGTTTAATGAAGGCTTTTTATAATTTTTGGTAAGTACTACAAAGCATTCTTTACCGGGATAGTAAAAGGACCGATGACAAAATCTCAATTATAAAATTTTGTGATTAGTTCCCTCAAAAAAAAAAAACCTTATCCTTGCACAAAAGTTTAAAAGAAACATTTTGTTCAATGCAACAATAATGTAGAATACACTATAATATGATAAATGCCTAATAAAAACATTTGCAACATTGTTTATCCCACAGTCCTTGAATCTTATTTGCCTTACTCAGGGACCCTGGAAAAGTACTTGATTTTAAATTGGGACTTTGGAAAAATAAGCAAATTGTCCATCCAATATTTTTTTGGGACAGAAGAGAAAACGAGTTTGCGACTTGGTTTTGCCTTGAGAATTCCACCACTAGGAAAAGGGTGTTTGGGGATATAACAACTATTCGGTATTCAGCCCTTTTGTCAAATATTCAGCTGGCCATATACTAGGCAGATATTAAGCTAAATATTTTCAAAATATGCTATTAAATAATAAAACAAAATTTCAATATTATATTTCATTGCATTTTTTTATCCAAAAAAATTCCTAACATTTACTCAGTTTTAAGTTGCATCATACTCAAATGCATTTAATAACTTTACATGTTGTTTATCATTGTAAAGCCTGCAATTATGATGCAAGAGTAATCTTGCCAAGTACTAAACAGATATTCGGCCAAATAAACCCCCTCGCCACGTCCCTGAAGGTGACCAATCATCCTCCTTTTTTAAGTTCTGACCTCTCGAAAAGTATAGAGTTCCCACTCTTATTGAAGAAAGAAATTCAAGGACCATAAAATTACACATATTAGACAAAAAATTGCAAATGACAAATTTAAATAAAATTAATCATTTTTATTTTTAAAACAAACATTTTGATATGGATCTACAATTCTAATGATAAAAATGTGTGCCAATTTTATTCATCTAGCTATTTAAGTTTTTTTTTTAGCTATAATCTCAACCATTGGTGTTGCAATGGAAGGCAAGGGGGGTATTGATATCCTGGACAAGAGTCTGGGAAGAATGCTTATAAATGCTTTTAATGATAGGAAACAAAAATGCCATTTCCCTTTGACTATTTTTCTCAGATTCTTATAAAAATTACCCAGGTATTTTATCTAATTTCTGGAAATTCAAAGGATTCTATTTATAGTGACATTTGGCTGATTTGAAAGTTTTTTAACTCAAATTCGTCAGTAATTCATATTTTTTTTTTTCTCTGGTCTCTTGGATTTCCCATTAAAATAATGTTACAATATTGTCTGCAATTCGATGTCAGAACTAAAAAATTGTATTCATTATTTATGTTCCTATATTGTGTCTTCAGTGATTGTAAGAGAATAATTTTAACATTCCTTCATTCCCTCGAAAGTGTAGAAAGGTTTGTTATATGGACAAACAAAAGAAATAAAAGTATTTTTTTTTCAAACGATTAGAGAGAGCAAAAATTTAATGATTGGAAATTCAGTTTCGGTCAAATTTCAAAGTATTTTGTTCTCCCTTCACCTTAAATTTTCCTATCATCACATATGAAGTTGAATGTTTAGTATCTGACTTTGACGAATCGGTATAGCCAGTGGCGGACTGGTGAGATTGCCAGCTTGCCCGATGGCAAGTGGGCCACCTTAAACAGAAGACAATTTGGCCCCCCAGGAAGTGTGGGAGAGACAAAAAAAAAGTCTTTCTCTATAGTAAGCTTTTCTAAAGCAAATAAATCGTTGAAGATTTATCGCCGTCGTAATTCGAACAGCGGGTGGTCGAATACCGACCCAAGACGCATACGCAATTACAACTGCCTGTAGGAACTGTCCACTTCCTTTGATGTTCCGATCAGATGTTTCTCCAGAATGTTGCAGCCATCCAACAAACCCTCGGGCCATTGGAAAAAGGGTACCTCTTCTGTGCAAAGTCCAGCCACAATATTCATTAAGTTTTTTTGTTGGTTTCGGAAGCCCCTGCAAAGACGGAAGGAATTGCATCCCTTTGTGCAGAAAAGGTGCTGTTCTTGTGAGAGATGGGTATAAGAGGTGCTTTTTTCTTTCTTTTTCTGTAGTTTCATTTTACTGTCATAAATCTGTCAAACAAGGGAACTCGCATGTAGCAAAAGGTTTTTTTTGGCTAAAACTGTAACTAGGACACCAAATGATATCTATGTAAAAATGACATTCACGCCTTTCTTTATGCGTTTGGGGTGAGTTTGCGTTTAGAAGAGAAAAGGGGGCCTCAGTCTTATTGGTCTGTCTTTCATGGAAAATAATTGGTGAGAAAAGTGTTCTTTCTGTTTTTAGTCGGAAGAAAGTAAAGATATATATATATACGTAGCGTATCTTGCAAAAGGAAAGAAAAAAAATTGAGAGGTAAGCTGAAATTATTATTTCTCTATTTTTACATTGCTTTTGTAGTATTAAACACTAGTCGCATTCGGCTACCAACCAACTCGTCCATCTTATTAATTGTCTTAATTTGATTATATTAACAAACTTTAAATTCGCCAACTTATTTAATTTTTGTTAAGTTGAAAGTATTAATTGCTACAAAAGACCGGAAAAGAAATAAGTTGTGCAAAGAAAGAAAAAGAAACAAAACAGTAGATAGGAAATGTATTAGCATTTGAGATAAATTTTGTTGCAGTATTTTTTGGGTCTAATGAAACTAGTGACTTAAGTCTTTGCATTCAACTGTTAAAAAAGTCTAAAAAAACACGAGATTCAATGAAGATTATTTTTTAAATTTTGCATAATTACAATCTACAATTATTGCGCATTATTAAGCTTATTATAAAGTGAAAATTTAACCTCATCATAACAAATAAATGAATTACATAATATCCAAGAACATTATCTTGCCTTAAGTGGAAAAATGAGCTTAAGGTCATTGCTAAGAAGTAAATTTATCAAAATAACATAAAAAATCTATCAAAAACTAAATTTATTTGCAGTAACGAAGAAAGAAAGAAAGAGACTGGATTTAAAGGGGGGGGAGGAAATGTCGAAACAATGAAAATTGACTGCATTTTAATACATCAAAAGAAGTTTTTTACATTATAAGATTTTTTTTGTACAAATATATAGCTTTGTTCGATCTTTATAAAATTTGGCACGCATGCTCTTCAAAAAGAGATGAAAGTAATTGTCAACTTTTTAAAGTCCGAAAGTAAATTAAAATTTCAGTTACTTAAAAATTAAGCAAGATTTTGGCGTTTTTACGCAATATTTTCAAAAAATACTATCTAACAAAATGATTTTTGAATTATTTATAATTCAAAAATACCTTTTTAATGATACCAGTTTAATTACAAATTACTGAAACATACCAGAACAAATTAATGAACTCTAAATCATCCAAAGAAGTTTGTTTTAAAGGTTGCTGGCTCTTTCAACACATGCCCTACTAATGGGCAGCATTTCTCATTCAAACTTTGTCGCTAAAACCGTATACGAAATGTTTATCTTACGGAATTTTAATCCAAATAACTTTAAGCATAATTTTGCTATTTTAAACGCAGAAAATTAAGGGGTATTAAAAGGGATTTATTTTAAAGACGCCGAAATATTAAATATATAATAAAAAATTAAATTATATAGATATGAATGAATTAATGTTATGATTATAGATATGTGTAAGCCCTCACTGACTCCTGGCAACTACTATTTTCAAACCCAGTCCGCTACTGAGTATAGCATTGAACCCAAAATTCTGGCATGCTTATGGCAGTAATTTTCTTACATGTTATTCCTAGGTTTAATATTTGCTCAAGAATTTGACTATACTTATTCTGCACTTCAGTGCTGCATAATTTTTGAAAGGAGATGATTGGAGGAGTTTGAAATTGCTTTATAAATAGAGCAAGTTTCATCATTATAGAATTAGTCGCTCGCAAACAAAATCTTATGATTTTGAGAAAAATATTTTTTAATTAACTTTCTTTGACATGTAACATCATTTCTAATAAGCAATTCAATTTAAAATTAGGAAGAACGAAATAACAATGAAAGAAATAAGATTAAATAATGAAGTATATCTTTCACATTCTACTACATTTACAGTAAATTTATTCAAATAAAACATTTTTTTCAAATAAAGCAACAATATTCCTGTTAACTGTACTTTCATTTGTACATTACTGTAAAAATTGGATTTGAATGTGGTATTATCGTGATTAGTTCATCATTGTTAGTATTAATTCTCTCTATATTATTATCAAGCATAAGAGCGAAATTCTTTTGGATATAAGGCTGATAATATCCGAAAAAGAAGAAAAATATCTGTTAGCATTAATAGTTAATGTAAATTTTTATCTTGGAATCTCCTTTCATTTGTCTTATTTTTAGTTGTCATGTTTCTAATATAATTTGAAATTTTAATTTTAATTATTAATATATTGTTAAAGCAAAAAGATACGTTTTGAGGATATATTTAAAAACTGAGTTTCAAATTAGTTACATTAAATTTATCATTTGAATTTAATTAAAATGTGAAGGTATGTCTTTCGACCCAATAAAATAGGGAATTTTATCTTTTCTTCTTTTAAAATGTTTCTACCAAATACGTTTATGTGTGCTGAGATAAAAGAGAAAACACACTGAGTTAAACGCAGAAGAATTGAACTTGAGAAAGCTTCGCACTTGATTTGACCTTTCATATTATGCTGGATATTTAAAATTATGAGACGTATCTTCACAAGGAAATAATCAATGGGTATTATTATCACAGTATATGTCAACAAAAGTTATCACTTACAAACAAAGTATCTGCATCAGAAAAGTTTTGATTTAATTTTTTTTTGTAGTTGTTTCATTAGTTTTCTTTTTCCACGAGAAGTTTTCATGTCTAACAGCACAGTAACTTACTCGAATCGACCCTATTAAAATTCGAACGTCAACAGGCGTATGTATGTCCTTCTATCTTCTCACGAACCACTGCCGGGGCTGCGCCAGCGGGGGGCAAGGGGGGCAATTGCCTGTCGGTGACCGCTTGCCCCCCGTCGGCGAGAAATTAAGACTTTCATCGGCAAAAATCTTCGCGATTTTGGGAGATGTTGAGAGCAGGGTATCAAGGAATATATAATTTTAATCCCATCTTTAAGTTATTAGATAATAAACGGTCGAGATAACCGATTTGTGTCTGAATTTGAGGACTGATTAACAGTTAGGTCAACAAAATGACAGACATCGTTTTAAGTTGTCCAATCGGCCAGTAGTTCGCACCATATTTGAAAGAATAACCGACAAGGCGACAAGTGAATCAGATGTTGCATTTTGACGACTGTTTTCGGTCGGTCGGCTAAGAGATCAACAAGACGGATGAAAATATTTATGTTTTATTTTCTCTGTCGACTATTTCGATCACCTTTCGGTGGAATTATTAGGTAAAACTAAAGTATCTGTATTGCACAAGAGTGTGGCTACACATAGTGGTCATTCCTCTCAACGGTCATTTTTGTTCGGCGTGGAATTTTTCGGCCCATAGTCATAATGTTAAAATAAAATCTATTAACGGCCATTCAAACCTCTCTGAACAGTCGGGTTTGTCGCGCGTTCAACTTCAATGAAATTCTTTCCTTTTGTCTCTTCGACCTTGGACATTTTATAAAGAGAAAATTGAGGAAAGAAAGAAAAAAATTCATACACTCAAAAACAACACTGGAAATCAGATAGAAATTAATCATTCCTTTCATGTGAAGAGAAGAATGAATTTCGGACTCTAACGGGTTTGGGCATTAAAGAGTTCATTTTTGCCTTTCAGGTGCTGATTCGAATTCTGACAAAAAATTTGTTAGTATGGTCGCGACCATCAGTGTATGAAACTTTCAGCTCAACGACTTTAGGAAAAATAGACGATATTATTAGGCCGCAGGACATGCCTCGCTATCGTTCAAGTAATATTATTAGGTTGCGGGGAAACTTTTGAAATTAACCAAAGGAAAGAATATGAAATCAAAAAAATTATAATTCAATGCTCTACATTGGATAGACGAAAATTAATTAATACAAAGAAATTAAAGTTATTAAATTTCCATTATTCTGATGGGGGTTGGCGATTTTTTGAGGAGGACGAAAAAGTGAATAAAAAAGAAAAAAGACAGAAGGGATGTTGGTAGCCGACGAAGAAGGATGAACATTGTTTGTGGATGAGATAAAAAGTGAAATCAAGAACGACGCAACTCGGCCGGATGATAATGACATGCCATTGTGATAAAGCGCCCCCCCCCCGACTGCTCTCCTATGTCCCAGATAAGTCACTCCTTTTAATAATTTTTGGCAATCAACAACATTAAAATGTAGCAGCAGACCCCGGTAGATATTTAAGTTAAAAATATAAAAGCTCACCATCTAGGCTAATATTAGCTTATATTGTCATTTCGATATTGTGAATATATTGTAAATAAATTCTTTGTATTATTCGGAACTAGCTTATTTTTTGAAATCAACTATAAGATCTAAGCTAATAATTTTAGGAGAGTCACGAATTTGGAGGATAAACGTCACATCATGTGCATAATTTGATTTTCATAGTTCCCTTAATAAAGCAATTTTAAACTTCAAATTGTTCTAGACACTTCACTTGTGTTCTTTTAGTAGCTTTACATCTGTTCTGTTCATTGTCTACATGAACGTCCCTAATGGAATCAAGTAACTGCATGTGTCATTTAATATCAAATTGCACGTCGTCGGCACCTTTTTTATTCCTTATGCAAAATACTTGCAGTATGCTAGCTGGATTAAAACATGCTGATAGAAAGAATTAAAGCACAACAACCATAATCATTGATCTTACTAAATATGTTTCCAAATATAATTATTACCTTAGAGGACTTCGTTTACAGATTTAACAGAAAAATTGATGAAACAAAAAAGAAAGTTAAATCCATTAGGACATTACCTTAGCTTTCAATAATGGAAGTGAAACACGGAATTAAATATTATTTGGCAACGATTTGAATCAGATTGCAACAATGAAAAGTACTGTTTTAAATTATGCCTTAAAATATTTTTTACAAATTTATTAAAATTAGAGAAAAAAATACGGCATCTTCATTGATATCATTAAAAAGATGAGTTTTTAAATTTTCAGATGGTGGCTGGCACTGGTCAAAAATACTATTTTAAACTTGCACAAAAAACGTGGAGCATTCTGATTTGTTAGCTATGCTTGCAAAGTGAGATGAATTGGTGAAATCGGTCCAGCGGAAGTGTTTTTGCTATTTTTCTCGAAAATGAAGAATTGAGATGGAGAAGCGACCATTGACGATGTATCTAGGGTCGTGAGTTTTCATATAAAATATCATTGAAAAGGTAATTTTTGGAACTTTCAAATGGTGTACAAAGGATTTTCGTGCTGTAATATTTTCGAAAGTTATTATTGGAATACGCCAAAATTTCGCTTAATTTTTAATTAATTAAAATTCTAAATAAAATTTCAGAAAAAGGGCTCCGAGGTGCACATTCCCACCCTCCAAAGTAGATTTGCGCCAAATTTCGTAGCTCTAGGTCCAACGGTCTGCCCTGTAGAGAACCAATACACACACAAACACACACATTCTCCTTTATTATTATTAGAGATATGAAGATATTGCATTTATAGGTTTAAAATTTGTTAATAATTATTTTTACTTGTCTCGGCTATTATTTTATTTTGTTATGAAATTTAGAAAATAATCTGCAATTTTTTTTCAATATCAGTGCGGTACAATTCATTTCCTGAGATTTATGTTCATAATTCTTCATTTTATATTATTGCTTGTCGTTCAGTCAGACAATTCTCACTGTACCGATAGTTAGCTAATTATTCCAAATAATTAATTATTATAATGAAATTCGCTAATTAATACTTAATTACCTTTAATTTAATATAAAATTAATTTTTATCTGTTTTTTTCTATTTACAAAATTTAATAAAATTTTTCCAGACCCCCCCCCCCTTCGGAGGTGTCTTGCCCCCGCGCCGGAGGAAAATCTCTGAACCACTAAATCCTGAAACTAGCCGTAAGTACCAAAAGATGGAAAATAATCCAAGGAATCCATTTCGACTATTTAAATTCCGAAATTATAATTAGTTAAAAAGATATTAATTAAAAACGTCAAAATGAGTGAATTGACGTGCTGCGATCTATTGGCAGCATGGTGAATTCATTCATGGCGGATTCTATTATTAGTTTTCTCATCCGGTGTTGCATTTTTTTATTTATTTAACGGAAGTTGGTATTTCTTTTTGAGCGAGCTTCTGTGTTTGGATTTATTAACAATTGAAAAAAAATCGTTTTCCTTCATTTTTCTTTCTTTTTTTTTTGTCGTACGGTGTTTTGCAATATTTACGTTTGTTGGGGGAAAATATTCAATCATTTGTATCCGTTTTTTCATTATTATTCAAATACGGGCAAGATGAAAATATATGTTTCTGGTGTTTAGTTTATCAGTTTGGTGTACTATTAAATCGTTTCTCATTTCTGTTTTTTATTTCGTTTATTTTTTCTTTTGCAAAACAAATATCATGCTAACCTGTTTTAATTTATAAGCATACGAATTCGCGCGTTTTCATTCAAATCAAACTGCTTTAAGGTAGTAAAAAGGCTAGAACTGAAAGTTTTAATCCAACAAGAGAGGATTCTAAACAGATTTACGTTTGTTGGGGAAGCTTAGTGACAATACTTGTAGGGAAAAAAACAGAGGCGGGCATTTGAAAAAATGTAGATTCCGAGAAACGCTGGGTTATTAACTATAAGGTAATTAAAAGGTTGGA
>BGPR01033289.1:0-17047 GCA_013235015.1 Araneus ventricosus | reverse complement strand
TTTATATTTTTCGCGATACGGTGAAGCTCTCTTGATTACTCATAATCCATATTCATTGTTTGAGTTTAATTTCAAAGTTCATATTTTATAATCCTTTTATTATTAACATCTTCTTTATACCAAAATATATGTTTTGATATCATTTTAACCCTTTCCTTATGGGTTGTACAGTTGCTGCACAAGCAGAATATCTGCGTCTGAGTTCTGGACTGCCGCAAATGCGGATCCACTTCAACATTAAGATTTCTTGCCCTCCAACCTCCAGCTTATCCTTACACATTCGATTGCATCACCCCGCATGGGATTGGTAGGCCTAGGTGGGAAAGCAAGTGGGTGGTAGATATCCATTTTCATTCTCTGTTGCCCGTTAAAAAGATTAGTTTGAGATTCGATCGACCCGTAATTTACAGATTTCTTAGAGACAACTTAATTGACCGAGCAGAGCAAAATTCTGTTTCTACACGATTGTTCGGCATTTCGTCGATTTGTCTCTTGATTTGTTTGTTACACAATCGCGGACAAATGCGTCGTTCGATTTTCTTCGAATTTAGCATGAATGTTCCTTGAAGCCATTAAAAACGACGTATGTATATGGATTTTTTTTCTTCATTCCATTTCAAGATGGTGGCCTCTTTATTGGTTTCATTGTTTGGGGAGTCAATGCCGACCTTTAAAATATTTTACTCATTTTATTAATAATGATATATTTAATTGTAATTTTCTTAATACTGATAAAAGCGTACATTTAATTGCAATTTTGTGAATACTATAAAAGCAGAGAATTGTGCAAATAATTAGCTTTCGAAAAGGAATATTACTAAGCTTGTAAAGACTACAATTAAGAGCAGATCCTTGCCCCCCCTCCCCCGGGGGGGGGGCGAGGCCTACTGTTCACAGAACTACTAGTGGCGAATTACCATGTTAACAATATATTACTTACTTGTTGATCAGCACTGTAAGCAACAATTTTTATGACTTCATTTTATGATTTGAATTATTTTTACTCTTCGTATTGCGCCAAATAAGTTGGTTCTAAAATTCGGAATAACATAACAGATCTTGGAATAATATTAATATAACTGTATGAAAAGAATTTCATGTCAGTATTTCTTAGAAGTACTGAAATTTATTTGGACATGGCAAATATGCCGAAAAAAGAGCTTTTTAAACACTAAGATTTTTCACACTAAGTCTACTCACTTTAGTCTAAGCATGTAGCTGTTCTTCTAGAAAGTTATGTTGGCTTCTTGTTATCAGTTAGCAGAAATAAAATTAGATTGGAAAATCCCAGACAAAATAAATAATACAATAAATAAATTTAAAAGTGTTTTCAAATTTTAAATATGTTTGACGCGTGTTATGTGAGTATCGTAAATACCATGCCTAGAATTCCCCCGAATATGTGTTTATTTTTAATGTTTACCCTGAATTCCATTTTTCAAAGGTATCTGCATGTGTTGTATTGATTTGATTATAAAAATAAAAGAGAAATGTGAATATAAAGTACGATTCTAGTAGATCAATATTTAAGAACGGATCGGTCTCTTCTTTGAAATTTAAGTCATTTTCCTGAAACTCTGTTTTTGTTTGTCGATAACATTTGCAGAGCGGCAGTTTGCATCGATTGGTTTGAAATTATTGCGTGGTTCGAAATCAGAAGCTGTAGAATCAAGAAAACGAATTTTGAAAGCGAATGTTTATGGGACGTTGGAGCTGCAGGCAAAATTTAAAGCTGGTTTGTTTTCTAGATAGGATTTCACATGTTAGATGTAATAAATAACAACTTCTTGATGAATAAAAAACTACAGCAAGGGATTTCACGTAAGTATGAAGGGGTTTATGCTTTAAATGCATACAGCAAATTTATTTATGATTTATTCAGAATAATCTATTAGACCCAATTTTTTTTTTATCAAAATGTCTAAAATTTAGAAAAAAATACCTTTTGAGTATAAAAGGGAAAAGATGCATCAACTCAGTTGTTTAGTAGATTGATGAGAATTGTTACAGCTTTTTGAAAATTTATTTTTCTAAAACAGGAATAAAATTTATTCAAATGCAGAATTTTACAGTTGAATAATGTCAAAAAAATTAGAAAAGTTTTTAACCCTTTAACTGCCGTGCGCGGTCTCAGAGACCGCAAAACATTTTCTAATAGTCGTTTCCACCCCTAAAAATGGAAAATGATTACTGCCCTTTCTATTACCTTCCTAAACCAGTTAGCCAAGGTCACAAACCAGTTTCATACTTTTAGCTTTATTATCTTTTTAGTTACCACGTGTTTCCTCTTTAAGGTGTCGGGGAGACCGCTCAAAGCAGATGCGTGCCAATTTTCGTGAGTTATAGACGCTATTTATCGGTTGTCGTTTTTCGTAAAAATGATAAATCTGACTTTAAATTTTATAAGAAAATATCCCGTATACTTCACTAATAAGAAAATCGAATATTTTGTTCATATTTTTTCTTATTTAGAATACTCTGATTCTGCGGACGAATGCAGAACAGAAACTGATTTTTCTGGGAATGAAGATGATAACAGGCGGTAAAATTATAAAGTTATACAATTTGACAAAAATAGGCGTCGATGAATTTGACAAGAAGTGTTCCATTTATTCAAGTGGTCTACGAATTCAATGTTGGCCTATGGCGATATTTTTCAGAATATAAGATATGTTTGCTGTAAATTAATTCATATTATTACAGTCTTATTCTAAAGTCCAAGAAATAAAAAGAAAAAAATTGTATGCTTTTATTAGCAAATCAACTGATAAGGCCCTATTTTCAAGGTAAGGTATCTTTCTCATTTTTACATAAGAGAACTCTAGATAACAATTAGAAGAATCTTTGGACAGAATTAAAGTAAGAGAAATAATTTTTCAAGTCAAGATGAAAAATTAAAAAAAAGAAAAAAAACAAAGTCGATGCCCACCCAGTAATAAGAGGGCTTACAAATATATGGATTGCAATTAGCCAGTGTGTCTTCAATGTTCTTGAAACATGTGTTTTTACTGTGTTTCATCTTATGATTTATCCTTGTAAAGAAAGGTATCTTAATCCGTAGAATTAAATCCATTGTTGTATAATTGTGAATAATATTAAAGACATATTTTCTTCACAACATTTCATAAAAATGCATAAATGTAAGTATTTTTAAGCGTTTTTTAAAAAGCGGTCTACGAGACCGCTCAAACTAGTTATGCCAAAGGATTTGTCACAGCAGTTAAAGGCTAAGGAAAAAAGTCATGTTTTAAAATAACATTGGGTCTATTTAGCACTCTAGCAATAATTAAGTGGTATTTTTTTTTCTGAAGCGAGTATTTTCTTTCTGTAAATAAATATTAAAAGAGAAAATAAATTTACACTGAACAGAAAGAGAACATACATAGAAAGTATTTCACATGTATAATACTTATCTGTGTGGTAATTACAATGTTAAATAATGGGATTAATAACGAATAAGAAATGCGATAAAACATTTTAAACAGGTGAAAATGAAAGAAGCTAAAATATACTTAAAAAATTGTGTTTAATTCAAATCAAAACAATTCTGAATCAATTTATATGAGATTGTTCTGGTGCGGGTTTATCAGGAACCAAAGCTAAACATAATACGTAGGTTATAGTTATGAAATCTGTAAGATTTTTTTGTTCAAATCATAAAATTCTTTTACATTTCCAGTTTTTTTTCAGTTAATTTTGAGTTATTGAATCATTTATTAATAAAATTACTTACTTACTACGTTTTTGAGTTGATAAAAGTAAGAGATTTAATTACATACTTAGTTTACATGATTGATTTCAGTAATTTCATGATTTATCAATACAATTATTTTCTTCCTATGTTTTCGGGTTTATAAAAGCGATAATTTTAATTAAACATTTAGTTTAGCAAATTGATTTGATTATTTTAATGGTTTATAAATAAAATTATTTATTTACTAAGTTTTTCAATTGATAAGAGAAAATTTTTTAATTGAACACTTAGTATAACCAACTGATTAATCTTCATTAAATATTAGGTTCAAATATATTTCAAATTTCTCCTTCATTCTTGACGGTAATTCACATTGATTTATATAAATTTATGGTAACAAATTTCTTTAGTTTAGAGTTAAAGGTTTGTTTTCAGGAGGGAGAAACCGTCATCGATTATAGAGAATAAAAAAGAATAAAATTTGATAATATTTGAGATTGACTGTGTGTAGATTTTTCCCAAGGAGGATCATTTTCTGTGTTCTATTGAAACCGTTTGGTATAAAAAAATAATTTTTTCAGAATTCTTTTATTTTCTTCACGAAGGGATCTGTGCTCCATTTTTTCCCTTTAAAACAACAATGCGCGTTTTGATAAATCAATGTTTTATAACGAGATACTTTTCTGCTTAAAAAAATAAATCAGCTTCATCCCTTCGGAGACAAAAAAAAAAAAAAAAATCCTTCTTCTTCCCTTCTTCGCAGTGATCGGTAACTTTCAACAAACGATTGAACGACAAAAATAAAACCGTTACTTTTTCCTCCAAAGTATACAAACGGTTCTATCCCATGAAAAAAAGAATAAGAAGAAAACACGCTTTCTTTCTGTTCCACAATCTTGTCAAACGATATGCCTTCCGTAGAACTATTCTTTCCTTTCAGCAGAGGATTCCTTTCCACCTGCACTGCTGGGATCGAGGCTGCTCCCCCCCCCCCCCCCCCCCCGCCCTCACGACTCTTCCTCCACCTATCCCGATCGTTTGGTAGAAGAGCGCTTACACGCTCCAGAATCGCACGCTCAAACCCCGTGTGCGTGAGTGTGCGGGTGCACCCGCCAGTGGTGGTCCACCCCCTTCTTTTCGGTCATGTTGTATCACTTCATTATCGTTTGCAAGTGCACTACTGAGTAGCATGCTCCCATCGAATTTGTTCTCGAGTACATTTTTCGACGATGGAAGGATCTTCAATGATTTGCGGCTCACTCCGACTCGCGTTCATTTATCGTCTGCAAACTGGATTGTTTTTCGGTATGCTGGATCCCGCATCGGGACTTTTTGAAATATCGTTTGCTCAAATAATCTCTATGAATCGTTCGATTGATATCTTGTTCTAAATTCGAATGCAAGAGTGAAGATTTGAAGCGCAGCAAGAGGACAAAAGGATAGTCGTATATATATTTGAAAAAACAGGTATTTATTTGATGACTCGGCCAGGAAATTTGAATCTCGGATATAGTTGGTAATCAATTTCATTTCTTTTTGAATAGTAAATAGTATTCTATAAAAGTTATCTATCCGCTGGAATTAGAGGAAGATTCCGCAAGATCGGAGAATTATTTGGAAAGAAAAAGAGAAGTGTGGTGTTTTCATAAAAAGATTTTAAAAAGTAAGTCTTTCGATGAACATATCGCATCGGATGAACGTATGTGGATCAAAACATCCGTCTGATAAATATAACATTGGTATATTAGATTTCTAGAAGTATATTATTAGATGCTGCTTGTTCTTGTTAGGTGGAATATCTTATTTCCCTGTTGTTGCAGCTTTCATTCAGTATACATTAAACAGGATAAAAATTGTTTCAGCTATCAGAATTAGCGGCTGGAGGTGTTAAATTATTTATCATCGTTGAACATTCCGGTATTGAAATTTTAACTAAATGCATTACTGAAAATCCCAGTAATAATTTCCGTTTTGCATATATGATAATAGCGTTGATGTCGGCGCATACGTATATCAAAGTAGCTTAGCGTTGTTACGAATGAGATTTACATTTTGAGAAAAGATTTTAAAAATTGTTGATCTAGAAAATTGTTGAGAAATTTTTGGAGGGAGAAACTCAGAGCTTTTGTACTCAAAGTCTATTTACCCAGTACTGAAATCCATTTAGAAATACTGAAAAGCAACAACGACACATTTTAGACTTTAAGTCATATCGAAAATCTAGAAATATCTAGTAAAGTCATTAGCCCAAAATTAGCTTTGAATTATCTTAATAATTTGCATTACTAGGAAAAGGTAGTCTCGGCGAATTTTACATTCGTTTCGATCGAAACAGTGCTTGGATTTCTATGGAATATATAAAAGGCCGTACTACTTCTTACATTTCATAGTATATCAGAAAAGGTACAGTACAAGAATCACAAATAGAGGAATCTCATAATAAAATTGTATTCTGAAAACGTCATCTCCGACTTCAATTGTGTTCAAAGTGTGCTAGCCTGTCCATCGTATAAATCTCAAAGTTGAAACGGAGGGTTGTTAATCGTACATATTACCAGACCACCCAAAGCTTCCCTCTGCTCAGATATCCGCTGGTCATTTTATTCTGAGATAAGTGCGGTCATCTCACTCAGCAGTCCAGATGATGCCGTGGTACCGGGGTCCGAGCGGGTCCGCGCAGGACCTCATTGAACTCCAGAAGGAGGACTCGACCCCTCCAGCTGAGGTGAGCAAGCTGAGGAGGGTGCTCACCTACCATGCCAAGAGAAGGAAGAAGAAAGCCCACCACGTCGGAGGGTTCTGCCTCCACTCGGTGCTCAAGGAACCCCTCTGCCTGGTCAACTCGGTGCCCCTCAACTTCGAATTCGGAAGGTAAGGATCAGAAATCTCAATTTTATTTAGCTGTGCGTCGAATTCGCAAGTTTGTGACATTTATTTAATTTGTGATTTGCAAAGAATCTAAATCCGATTTTGTGAGCTTATGAATTCACAAATTTATGATATGAAGGACTTAATTTAAATTTGGAAAGAATCTAAATCCTATATATTTGAATTTAATCCTATTGGTTTAATCTTTTAAATTCAAATCCTATTGGTTTAATCTTTTAAATTCAAATCCTATTGGTTTTAAAGAAATTAATATTATCTTGACTTTCTCTAGTTATTTATAAAATAAGTGACTTCATGAGATGAAAGTTAGTTTAGTAGATTTTCTTTTGAAGAAATAAAAATACTAATTTTCTTGAACTTTGCGTCAAATTCGCAAATTTATGATATGAAGGACTTATTTTAATTTGCAATTTGGAAAAAATCTAAATCTAAATCCAATTTCGTAAATTTATGATACAAATTGAATTTCTGTTGTTGGTTTAAAAGAAATTAGTATTATCTAGACTTCCTCTAGTTATGCATCAAATAATCAGCTTCGCGAGATGTTAGTTTGTTTAGTATATTTTCTATTGGAGAAATAAAAATCTTGAACCGTGGGTCGAATTCGCTTTATTCATATATGACGGACTTAATTTTAATTTGTGTTTTCGAAAGAATCTAAATCCGATTTCGTTAATTTATGAACTCACAAATTTATGATGCGGAAGACTTAATTTTGATTTGTAATTTCGGAAGAATCTAGATTTAAATTCAATTTCGAGATTGTAAGATACAAATTACATTTCTTTTGTTTGTTAGAATGTTTGGTTTGAAAGAAATTAGTATTATCTACACTGCCGTTAATTATTCATAGAAATTAGTTTTATCTAGAACATTAGTCATTCATTCATAAGCTGCTTCAAAAAAAGGAAAGTTTCTTTCGTAATTTACATTTGAAGAATTAAAAATCTAAATTTTCTTTAGCAGTGCATCGAATTCGCAAATTTTTGCTATTACGTTTAATTTTTAATTTCGGAAAAATTTAAATCTGCTTTCGTGAGTTCACAAATTTATGATACGAAGGACTTTACTTTATGCCCTTCGTTTCATAATTTGCTATTTCGAAACAATTTAAATCTAAATACGATTTCGTGAATTCATGATACGAATTGCATTTAAAATTTGATTGAATGTTTGGTTTGAAAGAAATTAGTTTGATCCAGATTTCTGTTTTGTATTCATCAAGTAAGTGAATTCATGAGATGAAAGTTTATTTAGTAGGTTTGTTTTAAAGGAATAAAAATATGAATTTCCTTGATACATCGAATTTGTAACTTCATCGAATGAATGTATAGAAAAAGAGCTTTGTTTATTGGTAGTTATGTCTTGGTAATTACTTTTTTTCAAATTTTGTCAACGCATTTATGTTTAATATTCTGTAGTTCCAAAATGGAAGCGACGCTTATTTTCGTAATTAAAACTTTTGGCTTACCGGCGTCATGGAAATCTTCTGAATGACTGATTTTGGAAAAATAAAATGTCAATTTTTCCGAAAGTATAATTTTAATCCGCCTTCTCACGATACGAAAGTATTTTCTTTTATGTATATTCGATTTCAAAGAACCAGTAAAATCTATTCATAAAATATTGTTCGAGTTCGCTTTTTTCTAACATGAAAAGCTTATTTTGCAAATGAGATTTCAAAGGAATACATATCTAAATTTCCTTAAACTATAAGTCATATTTGTGACATCATAACATGAAAGATTCGTTTAGGAAATTTTGTTCACAAAAGAATTGATTTCTAAATTTTTAAAAATATATGCTCAAATCGTAAAAGACAGTTTATCATGTTTGATTTCAAAGAAGTTAAAATCAAATATTTCTTAAAATATCGAACTAATTGATGTCTTCATGATATGGAGGATTTAGTTTTGAAGCTTAATATTCAACAATCTGGAAAAAAAATTATATTAATGGATTGTTTGCATTACTGAGAAAATTTTGAAAAAGAAATAGTTATTGTTTGATCTACAATTCTTTTTGCAGAACAGAAATATATCTCTGAAACTGATATTTTCTCTTATTTAATGAAAAACACTAACTGGAAATGTGGCTGAAATATGAAAATTAGATTTAAAACTCTAATCTTTGGCAATATGGTGCCCATTACTTGTTCTGCGTGAAACTGTTTAAAATTGATCTTGATGAGGAACATAAAACAATAATAAGCAATATGTATAAACTACTACACTTATAATTTTATGAGTGAAGAACTTAAACTTCTCGTGAAATTTTAAAGAAATCAGTATCTGAAGCGTCTTAAATTATGTTCAGAATTCTTAGCTTTATATTACGAATTGTTTTGTTGGAACATTTGGTTTTAAAAAAATAACATTGACTAAACTTCCGTAAGTTATACATCAAATTAATTTCTTCATGGTAAGAACAATTTATTTTGTATGTTTGATTCCAAAATAAAATAAATCCAAATTTTCTTAAAATATTTTTTTTAAATTTTTTAAGGAGTTTTACATCGATTTTCAGATAGTTTGAGCTAAAGTTCTTGTCGAATAGGAAAGTGATAAGAATTATTTATTTTCAAAGTTAAAAAATGGGATGTTAAAAATTGATTGTAATAAAGGCGTTAAAAATTCATTTAAAACAGGCCATTTTATCCTTTAAAAATTTATTCTTCGCTTTTAAATTTCTTCTATTTCAAGGTTCAAAATGCATAAATATTATTCTGGTAAAACAAAATCAACAAAAAAACATTTCGAAAGGTTTCAGTAATATTGATATGAACAAGACAATTGAAATAAATTTGAAAGCACAAAACATTTTTGTATGTAGTGGTTGATAAATGTTTCGCAGCAGTTGAGAGGTTTGTAAATAGTGAGCTGAAAAAGTAATCAATCACGGTTTTATAACAGGATATAAAGATATTGTGTGGTAGTATATTTTCGTACATGTAATAAAATATTAGAACAATAGTCTGATTTTTCTGGGTGATATATCGAAAAAAGTATTTGAGGATTTTAAGTTATTTTATATATTATATTATACATCTACATAAATGATGTTATTTCCACAAAAAATAATTTCAAATATTTTTTATCTGTTCTCTAAAGAAGGTATCAGGGAGTTTCCTTGCTACTTTTTAGTTATTTTATATATTTTATAAGACATCTAAACAATTTATCCCGTTTGTACAAAAAATATTTCCAAATATTTTGTCTAAATGGTTCTTGAAATAATGCTTCTTTTCAAGAGCGTCTATTAATTTTATATACTAACTTATAGAGAAAAATTTAAAAAATATTATGCTTGTAGATTGCATTTCATAAAATTATGCGATGCACGATAAAATAATCAAATAAATATTATTAATTATTTGATTAAGAAAGAAAGCTCAACATATGATTTGAAATTCGAATAGAAAATAAATTAAATTTGAATCTATTCAAAAATAAATTTAATTATTTTTTAAACTGATATGAGACAGGAATGAAACATTACAATACGTATCAAAAGTTCATTTTCCCTTATTAAGAATGCTCACGTTTGGGGGACTTTGTGTTTTAAATTTCTCCATTAATTATTACTGGCATATAAAAGATAAAATAATAATATAATAAAAATATCTTCAATTGCTTATTTATCAAACGTGATTAAATTATTTATAAATTTGCATATAAAAATTAAATTTAAATTTTTCTAAAATGTTCTTTTTTAACCGGAAAAAAATGATTTAGTAAAAAAAATCTGCATTCTTTTGAATGAAACTGTTTTCAACTTTAAAATTAAACATATGTTCATGTATGTAGCAGAAAATTATAACTCTTTTCTACCATACACCCAGCTGATGTCCCGTTTCTATAATTATTTCATTTCGAGAAATGAATTCCAAATAATTAAGTTACTTTTAACGAGTAATAATAATTTAATTAATTATTAGGTTTTACACCATAAAAACACAGTCATGAAACCGAAACTTGTAAACGCTGTTTAGACTTCAAATCTATTACGTAAGTCATTTTACAGATAGTTTCCCCAATATTATTGGACAGAAAATCAATACTCAGATATAATAACGTTAATATTTCCTGTGTTACAAATAAACCACCTGAAATGTTCCTGCATGATTTCTGTAGCTGCAATCAATTTTTATGGGCACGTGGGATAACAGCCTTCATTTGTTAAGGTGTTTTTTTGCGGTCATTAGTTGCAGATAAGCAGGGAATTTTTTTTTCTTCGTCACCTCATTAGTGATAATGTAGTTATGAATTGTTAAAGTTTGGCGATGATGCGCATATCTAGTTAAGATAATTGATAGTTATGGAAAGTCTGGGAGTCTAAAATTCTATGAATGAGCATTTGAGAAAGGTTTTAACAATTGTGTCCATTTATTTAAAGCATACGTTATTTATGAGGGAATTAATGGAAATGTGAAATGTTATTAAAAAAACCCATCTTGCATTGAGGATAATCTTTCTTAACATTTCCATTTTGTTAAATAACGCTGTTTACTTTATTAAAAGTTTCACTTAATAAATGTCGGATAATTCGTTAGAGTGCGTTTAATTTCTTAACATTGAGGTATTAACGATGCTGAGAATGAACTTCTCCCCCTGAATTGAAACTGAAAATGTGAAATCGAGTCGACCTATAAAAGGCCTTTATAAAACCTGAAATCATATTTAATTTTTTTTGTACTTAATAAGCGTTTCAAAAGAACTTTCCAGTTGCTTGAAGGCAGTGACTCGAGTTCTGTCTCTAAAAGAGGATTACAGATATCACAGCACATTCTAAGCCTTCCTGGAAATTTCTATTGAAGTCGCATAATGATTGATATTTATCTCGCCTGCTAGTAGCAGTCATTTGGAATGCATATTAAATTTAATGAGAGTAGAGCATGTTTTATTTATGCGTAAAATCAGTAATTTAGTCACTCCGAAAAAGATAACTGTTTTATTAACATGTAAATGCACTTATTCATTTCAAGTATGGTGCATGTAAAAATGCAAAAATTTGTACGGAACTGTGAGCGGAAGCCTTTCGTATTCCGTAGAAATATTGAAGCTGAGAAATGATTAAGAAATGATGAAGGTGAAATTGAATGAATATGGATGAGAAATGAAGAATGAATAATCATTTACAGAAAAGTAGAAATTCATATTATATGAAAAGAACAAAAAAATATATAATGAATTCACAGTGAACACTAACTAAAGCAATTTTGCGCATTGAGGAACAAAATAATCAGATTTCTTTTGTATTCATATCTAACTATGTAACTTTTGCATGGGAGGAGAAAAGCAATACTATAATAATTATCGTCTTTCCAAGAAATATATAAAGTTTAAAGTTCCAAAGCATGCAAAAAATGGCATAGAAAAAGAAAAGTGCATAAAGCAGCAGAATAAATAAATTAAAAATATATAATTACGTAATGAAGGACTAAATAAAGAAAAGAAATACATGATAAATGAATAAATTCCTTATTTAGCGTGTTTTGTTCTGCCAAGAAAAGGAGATCCTAAACTTTATCTGTATCAACAATGTCACGAATTTTATATAAACCACCATTGAGAGTGGTTTCAAACTAAATGTATTAATAAATTCAGTCTTGAAAAGAACATTTTTGATTCATCAAAAGACTCAAAGCAATAATTTTAAGTCATTTACCGATTTTAGTGCTATACTTGAAAAAATGAACTTCGATGGTTGAAGGTATAAAATTCCATTATTGGTATTTTTAATAATAGGAATGTTTATCCTAAGAGTGCAAGAGAGTGCTTCGTTAAATTCTTGATTTATGACAGCCGCAAGCGTTAGGATGTCATTTACAGCAAATGTTTTCCACTGAATTGTTTAAATATAAAATGGAATTCTTCTTTTTGTTTTCCTACAGATCGTGGAGTAAATTTCACATTTTTTAGATGTGTCTGCATCTCCATCTGTCATAAAATGATGAATAAATTCCAGGATTATTATTCTAGATAATATGAAAGGTTTATTTGTCCAAGAAATGTGGTTTATGCAGACAACGGAATGGGAGAGAAGAAGTGTGATATTGAGCCATAAGCACAGGCTTTCCATTAAATTCGAAAATTGTTGAGCTATTTCTTTGGAACAAATAACGAAATCAGGAAATCCAAAACTCCTTAACTGGTTCGTTTTCTCAACTACACAATTAGATGTCACCTTCTCTTTAAGAATGCATTGTCATTTGTATTCAGTTGAGAACCAGTTCAAATATTTATGAATTCCACGCAATTTTTTATCCTATTTTAACGTCTGTGAATGACTTTGTTTCAGTTTTTAAGTTTAAAATTGCTATAATATGATGCTTGCACGGCGTACGGGCAAACCAGATAAAAGGGGTTAGTTTTTTGGATTAGATTCAAATTCCAGATGAAAGGACGGCATTCTGCATCTTTTACAAGCATCGAAAGAGAGAGAAGAAGTGTGATATTACACCATAAACACAGGCTTTCGTAAACTTCGAAAATTGTTGAGCTATTTCCTTGGAACTAATAACGAAATCAGGAAATCCGAAACTCTTTAATTTTGTGCATTAGATTCAAATTCCAGGTGAAAGGACGGCATTTTGCATCGTTTACAGATCATCGTGCGATTCTACACATACTTCGGAAAGATTCCAAGCGTGGAAAAATCCATGAATTGATTAAATTCCGAAGATTTTGCGCCTTTTGCAGGGTAGTGGAATACTTCGTGCAGTCATCAGTTTTCTCCTATAATTTTATTAGAAGATAATTTCTCGTTTAATCGTCTTACAGGACTGTTCAGGAATGAATATATTAATTTAACTTAAATTCTTCGTAAAGAATTCATTTGTTCTGGATAACTTTATTCGTTATCTCAGACGAAGCTCGGCATCATTCACAGAAATTAATTATGCAATTAAGAAAATACCTCGGTCTGTATAAATCTTTATTTAGTAAAGTGCCTTTGCCATATCCCATTTCTAAAGCAATTGAAAAAAAATGGGAATGAAAATGTTTTCTCAAATATTAATAGAACTCATAAGAGCAAATAATCGAGACAAAAACGGCATAAATAATTGAGCGAGGTGAGTTTTAGCAAGAAAAACATTTGTGTATATACAGTTGATGTACACATTTTCCCTTAAAATATACATTTGTATTATCATAGTTCCAACATTATTTTCAAAATGTTCCCTATTTAAACTGTCAGGAGAATAATGTAACAAAAATAAGCAAGAATATGATTCCGGTGAAGCTTTCCAAAATAATTCAATAGTTTTAAAATTGGAAATTCTTTAAAGATGGACGTTTAATTGGAGGGGAAAAAAAACAAGTTACTTTTTTACACGAACCAATATTCGGTTTGACTCACAGCACAATAGTAACAAATCATTAGATCGTGGATTCTGAAAGCCGAACGAATGCCACATCAATAAACTGGATTTGAAATTTTATTTTAAATCATTTATAAAAATGTTATGTATCGTTTTGAAGGCATCAATTTCATTTATTTATTTATTTCTAAAACTGCTCCGTTATAGATTTAAAAAAAAATTTCGGGAATCAGAAAAAAACGTCTTGTTTAGTTTTTTTGCTTTTATTCAATAGTTTCTTGAAAACCAACTTGTGTTTTTGTCACCAGGATAAGGATAAAAATTGCTCTTGATGATGAGGCTATGTAATGATGAATGAAATATTCTTTGCATTTTTTTTTTAAATAATTGTAACATAAACCTCTTCTTTTCTTACAAATTATTGTTATGTTAAAAATGCTTTTCCTTCTACAACTAAAGAGCTATTTCTTAAAAAATTTCTACACATATCTCTGTCAGATTTTATTTAAAATATAGATCAACATATTTGTTTAAATAAAACTCTTTCTCAATTAAAACCTATCCATGAAGAAAATGTCACAATTTCTCATTTATACTATCATAAAGTGTGAATAAATTTTCAATTATCTTTTGTTTATATGTTAGATTTTAGCGCTTTCAGCTGTAAACACAAGTATACAACGTGAAATTACTTTGAAGACAATTTCTTTATTTCTACCTTTTCAAGCATTTGGCAATTTCGGATTTTAATGCTTTGCTATTCGCCTTGCAGCGACATCTGTCATGATTTGAGTAATTCTACTTCGAAATCTCCCATTTTGCATATTTTCAAATAAATAATTGTTCCGTAAAATTTTTCGCAAGCTTTGAGTAATTGACATTATGATGCGAAGATCATTTCAAGTTCTTCCTTTCAGAAGTTATCCTAATTTCAGTTATCCGAACTTTAAAATCATAGTTAGAACGTCTAATAATTAATAAAGCCGTTCTGAATTTTACATATGAGATAATAATTAAGTTGTGCTTTGAATTTCCTCATATGAAGAACAATTCTTATTTCAGCTTTTTCTTTAAATGAATAATTACTATCCGATATAATGAAGCCAGATTTTGCAAGGATTTTTATTGTTTAATGCTCAATATTGAAGGAAAAAATTCCAAAATTTCTTATGGATTTTATTACAAAAGCTGCACCAAGTTCTGTATCCTATTTAACTTTTAGCATAAATAATACCTTGCAAGAGTACCACTTAAAATGATTTTATTATGGCCTTTCTCCTTATTTGCACCAAGTGTTGTATCATATTTAACTTTTTCAGCATAAATAACGCCTTAAACTTCACGCAAAATGATTTTATCATGTCCTTTCTCCTTATATTTTTAATAATCAGAAAACTTCCTCTTTTAAAATTTTCACATTCCATCTACAACAATACTCGTTGTAATTTGATTTATTTTATCTCAACGATTTACAGTTTACCATGTATTGCAATAAAATCCCCTTATAACTTTTTCGCGAGCCTTCCTTTAATTTTTCTCATCACAAGAATAATATTTTTCTTATTCACATTCGTCCTTATATGAAATTTGTTCTTTTAGAAGCAATCCTACTTTAACAATTCCCGTTTTTGTATTTCGTCACCTATATAACTGCTGCCAGACATATTATATGAAATTAACATTCCTCTTATTCCTCGCTAATTTATGCTCATGATACGAGAAATTACATTTATAGTTGAGTTATTCACCTCGCGTGTTGGCTCTCTACCAACTAAGATAAGCATTTAGAGGAAAGTTGGCGAATGCGCATTTCCAGTAAAATGGGAACTTGAATGTAAAAGAAATTTTTGTTTAGTCTGGACTAAGACCATTTGTTTCGTACATAAAAAGAGCTATATATGAGTATACATGTTGTCATTTAAGGTGTATTACAGAGGTGAATAAAGAAAATTTAGGATTATGACACTTTTTAACTTTTTTGAACTTTCAGAATAAAATTATTCTCTAACTGCGAAATTTTATTCTTTTAGTCAATATTAGGTATAATAGGTATTTTGCCATGCATTTAGTAAACTATTTGTTTGATATTGTCACAGTCAGTGCGTTTGAAAACAAATGAAAAAAATTGGAAATCACAGTCAGAGATTCACACGATATGACCGTACATGAGTTTTTCTTAGATGTTTAATAAAGAAAAGGATAAAATGTAAAAATTATAATCGCGCCAAATATGTATCTACTCTAATTTATCAAAACCTACTTTCGGTATAGTTCAAATTTCTTAGCATTTACAATGCAAAGTACTGAGTTTTCAACATTTACTTAACCATTTCCAAAACTTCCATTTAAACTAACAATCATTTTATAGCATTTAAATAGAGGAATTAGAAAATACTCTAGGGCATTCCATGACGAAATTATTCGGATGTATTGTTATTTCTACAATATGATGGATTAATTTATAATTGAAATTATATGTTTCAACCAATGGATGAAACATTTGTATCAGAGCAGTTTAGTAAATACTTCGACGAAGTTTGAATATTTCTTTTATGATGGAAAGGATACATTTGTTTCTATAAGAATAGTGTCTAAGATGCATTTATTCACGATTTTAGACTCATTTGAAAACTTGGCGCGGATGAAATTTCTTAAATCTATTGTCCTTAGATTGAAATATCTGATATGGAAATGCTAAGCTTCTTAATTATACGCTGCTGGCCAAAAGTATTGCAATATTGGTTAAATGCGGAACATGTGGATTTAATTTGAATAAATGGAGAATCGTGAAACGTAAAATCGTGGGAGGTTCCATTTTACAGTGAAACTTTTGTCACGAGTACTTTTAGGGGACCGTCTAGAAATTGATGAAGACTAAAATGATTTCGGCTCACCCTGTTTACAGGAAGCTAATGTTTTGAAACTTCATCAATCATTTTGCTTCTTATGCACATTGCTTCCATGCACTTTCATAAAAAAAATATCTTGGATCTTCCTGAATATATAAAAATTTCTTTAAAAAAAACCCAAATTTTTCGAATGATTTTTTCTTTTAACATGAAGAGATGTATGCCGAATTTTTCGAAACGTACGGACAATATGTCGAGAAGCATTATGTAGAGACGTTATGTTGACAATAT
>BGPR01033288.1:0-15430 GCA_013235015.1 Araneus ventricosus | reverse complement strand
TGTTCCTTTACATCTTTGTGAAAAGCTAATTGTGCGTTTGTTTGTATAATAACAGGAGAAAGTTTTCATTTGGAAGAAAAGTGCTTTAATAGAGTTTACTCGAACAAAAACTAATGACCAAAATTCCTCATTACCACGCCAACATGATAAATCCGCTTCAGATGGAGAAATAAAAGAACTCGTTAGGGAATGTTGTGGTGAAAAAGAACCTTGAATTGGCTCAAAGCTTAGGGGAATAATTTAGAGCAATTTCATTTATTATTAAGAAGGTCTCAGAAATTAGTCCTTTTCCTCTAATTTAGGATTCCTTAAATAAAGACTAGAGCTTTTTATGTAGGAACAGAAGCATCTTAATCCTTTATATCTCTAATTAATTTACTAGTAAAATTTATTAGTATTATTTTGGGATTATTAGATAAATTTTGGTGCAGAATATCCCAAAAACGTAGGAAAAGGCTTTTTTAATTAGTTAAAATAAATTTAAAATTTAATTAACAATTAAAAATATTTAATTTCCACTTTCATCTGCCATATCCTGCTTGCTTATGGAACTACTTTCTTCGTGTTCCTGTGAATACATTGAGATAAATATATAATCCCGCTTCTATTACGAATATATAAGCGCGATTGAAGCGGTAAGCACTGTCGTGACATAAAGTGGCTAAAGAATGAGAGTTCTAAAATAAATATCCACAGCTCTTTAGTTTCACGACCCTTTTTCTCGCAGTCTGATTCTTATCTAAAAATTTAGTAAGATCAATAATAGGTAAATAAAGAGATTTTAATAACGATGGAAAAGAATTTCATCTAAAATGTTTTTGCATACTTTCATTTCCCTTTTGGAATTTTATCAATTTTTCACAATTTGTCAACAATTTTTTTTCTTCACGTGATAGAGTTTTGAAATTTTGTACATTTATATGTTCTCGATTACGATGCCATATTTTAATATTTTCAGAATGGAGATATCAAGTGATCTATTAATTTTAATTAAATTTCACTCTCTACGAGTGGCGCCATCTGGTAGGTTGAGTTTGAGAAAAATTATTATAGGGTTCCACCGTATTTGTAATAATGAATTATGAAACATATGAAAGACAAAAAAGTAGAGATTAATAAATTAAAAAAGTTTTAGAAACACACGTACATTAAGTTAATAAGAAGTATAAAACAATCTTTTGTTTAAAATCTTAGATCAAAGCAAAAAATAAAACCATGAGACACTGGAAACAATATAATGAGGAAATTAAGCTACAGAGAATATCATAAGGAATAAAATTCCTAATCATGAATTAAAGACTAAAATATATTATGAGCATGGTCAAAATTCCAATCTAACTAGAATATTTCTAAGAGCATTACACGCCATAACAGTTTTGTTTTGACCACTAGACTTTTGATGAAATAATAAATTTCTCTTTTTAAGTACACAAATAATATTTTCTCTTCTTGTTTGCAATCAGTTTCGATTATATATTTCAATAGGGAATTATTTGCTTAATCCATGAAATGTGGTTATATGAAACTTCACAAGTTTAAATTGAAATGGAGATTTTGGCGAAGAAACAAGAATAAGCTACATTCTATTCGTATCGGTTGCGGATAAAATCTGTAAATACTTTGAACTCCAAGTGAGGATACCTTACGTCAGCTAAACACTGCAAAAGGAGAAGGCGGGTGGCTGTCTGCAGTACATTGAATACTTCCTTCAAGAAATTAAAGTCCTAATGATCTGTAACATTCCAGCTCAGAGGAAGAAGTTCCAGTGGTTCGGTATTATATCCTCTTTTAGGTTCCGGTGAGAGTTAATATACTGAGTGATTCAGTATTCGAACAGTGAATCAGTAATGAAATAAAAATACCTTCCAGAAAAGAAAATTGAGAAATTTAATTGGCATCGAATTCAAATGCAGAAAAATACAACTATGAGGAGGCTTAATTATAAATAATGAATTCACTTTCGAATCGAAAGTAAGGTGAATAATTTATTTTGCAGTAAGAAATATATTTTCCTTCAAATGCTAATAAAAGAATAGACGCATACATCTTGACATATTAATCTTAACAAATAGGCAGCCTTTTACAGAATTTTCTACTTTTCTCGTAATATTTTGGGAAGGAAAAGTACGTGTGAAGATTTTTTCTGATTCTTAGGATCTAAAATTGCTTTACGGCGTAGAAAATCACTCAACTTTTAAAGTGCGAGACTTTTAGTTTTTACCCAGCAGTTAATGCTTCAACGACGATTCCACCAGACGATTTTATTGTTTCATGCGGTACATAAAGTTTATTTCATTCTTTTTTTCTCTGGAAGTTCTTCTCTTGCTGAATGAGTGGGTCTAGACAAGATAAAAAAGAAGGACCTTTGGACTTTCTCGTCTTCGTCGATATAGTCGTCTGAGTATGAATATTCCTCCATTGAGGGAACTCATAAGTTATTTTCTTTTCCGAGTGAAGTTGTTCCTGAAAGAATGGCTTGGTATAAGTTACAGTTTTTGAAAATATTTTCTCATAATCTGTGGTATATAAAAAAAGGGTTTAAAATCTGAGCATTTCAAACATTAAGGGAAATTTAATATGAAGCGTAGAAATGAAGCAAAATAGTAGTAGAACTCGAGGAATTGAATTATGCTTTGAAAGAAGACTTGATCAAGATTTAATTTCTTCCAGGTTTATTATAAGAATCTTTAAAATATAATTTAACAGGGTTCCCACTCTTATTGAAGAAAAAAATTCAATTACTTTTCAAGGACTTTCATGGACCCTTTTTAAAAAATTCAAGGACCATAAAATTACATATTTCAGGACACAAGAATTCAAAGGACAAATTTAAATCAAATATTTTTAACTTTAAAGTTCAAATGCGTCATCACTTTCTTACTTATGAATTTTAGATGCTTAAGTGAAGAGTATCAAAGGCATGTTTTGCTCACCTTGCAGTTAGTTAACTAAAATCTTCAGTGCAAAGTGAGTTTCCAGATCACAATTCAAGCACCCTTACTATTAGCTGTAGTGTACTACTACTAGATACTAATTTTACACAAACTGTTAATAAGCATTACTTAGTAGCTCACTTCACAAACAAAGTAGTTGAAACAAAATTCATTAAAAAATTGTTAGCCCCACAAGAATCTCTATTCTTACTTTTGTCCATTGCTTGGGAATGAAGGGGCAAAAAAGCAAGAGACAGGTACAAATCAACAAACCTTTATGTACATTTAAATAAATAAACTTCAAAATACTTTAAATTTACATTTTCAGTTGCTTTGTTAAAGCCTCAATTTTTTCATTGATTATTTTGACTTCACCTTTCTTTGGCTGTTTCTTAAAACTATTCGATTCTGCTATAGATTGAAAATATCTACTTTTCTCAGCCTTTTCGGATAGTTTGTCTGCAGACTTCTGCAGTGCAGAAACCAATGTAATTCAGTTCAGTGTGATGTATGACTCACAATTATGATGACCCTTTAAAATTTGTGCCATATATTTATTTATCTACTAACTGAATTGTCAGTTTGTGTGAATGGAGTACAAAAATTGACCCGACTATTTGCCAGAATAAAGAGTAAAAAAAAACTGTATAATCTGGCATCCCTTGCTCTTTTATGCTCACTTTTAGTAAACAAACCACTTATATTAAGTCTCTACAAATGTTGAATGTTTTTCCAAACAGGAACAAAAACTTTTTGAAAATAACTGACACTCAAGAAATCTGTAGCCTAAAATTAATTTTTTAACTTATTAGTTATCTTAAATAAATTATTACTCATTACTTAATATACAATAATTATTCACACTTCCGTAATTTTTCTGTTTCGAAAACATGTTGTAGAATTTTCAAAGGGGGAGGCCTCCCCTTTCCTGTGTGACTCATACTAGTAGCCCTCATAGAAACAACACAAAATGACAGAAAAAGACCGAAATTTTGTTGAAAATGAAAATGTGCATGAGTCGCTCAGAAAGGTTTGCATGTCGATCTTCGGCAATATGGAACCGGCCCCTTCTATTTTAGAATCCATTTCTTCAAAGGCGCCTCCCCAGATAGCACGTAAGTTTGCAGCAAGTTTGATTTTGACTTGATATTAGCTTGTCATAGCAAATTTGGCGCGTCAAATTTGAAGCGAACTTCTAGCAAATTCGCCGTGACAACTAGCGCCACCTTCCTTGCATTGCAAGTCTGCTGCAAGTTCACCGTGACAAATAGCGCCACTTCCTTTGCAATGCAAATTTGCAAAACAAGCTTGATGCAAAGATAATACAAAGAGATAATTATCTTTGCCTCTGTTTAAAAAAAAGATCCGATTTTTAGTAGCATCTCCTAGACCGTCCTTTTTATTAATTCAATAAATCAACGATAATTTGTAAAAAACTAACATTTTTTTATAAAAAAAAATTGAAACATTTTCCTTCTTTTTACTAAAAGTTTTTACTTTAAAGAAAACTATATCGCCTTTTTCTTAATGTTGAAATTTTAACATTTATAAACAAAATTAAACCGAAAAAACAGTCAATGCTTGTTGAAAAATATTAAATTATACATTTTGTCCCACTTTAAAGTAATTACTTTTGAACTCTAATTTCATAATTTATTCTACTAGCAAAACGTAGTTATTAGCGAAAATCGCTCTCTCTTTGACTTCAAATCATATTCTCAACTCAAAAAATTAATGAAATCAAGAAAACAGTTGAAAATAAATCGTATACGAATCTAATCGAACGATGTATCAGCGAAATCTATCTTCTCCTCTCAGAGTTTAACTGGCCCAGTGGTTAGCGCGTCAGCTTCGGAACCAGTAGATCGCGAGTTCTATTCCGGGTTGTGTTCGTAATTTGTTTTTGCTATAATTTGCAATGAGTTTGCAGTGCAAGTATGCTGCAAGTTCGTCCCATGGTGACTTCGAAGCTTGAGTTAATTTGCTGCAAACTTGTTTCACACTTGCACTCTTGTCGTGACAAATTTGCTGTAAGCTTGCAGATTTGCAGTGCAAGTCTACTGCAAATTTGCTGCAAACTAAAATTGCTATCTGGGTCTATGACATCAACGAAGACAGAAAAACCATTACCATTGGTCCTTAAAAAAAGATACAATCTTTCTGCTTTGTAACAAGAGCTTTGCGTTCCCTGCGTTGCCGATTAAAAATATAAACTTAAAAATTCTTTAAGCAAAGTAAAATCTTAATGAAAATATCCATTGCAAAAAAACATTAAAAGACCAAAAAAATATGAAAATGACAACATAACAATTGTTTTCAATGTCTATATGTTAAAGCATAATATTTCTTCATTATAGAAAAAAAACCCTTTGATTCCAACAAAAATTTTTCAATACGGCTCAAAAAGAATAAAAATTGGCTAAAAGAGAAACAAAACATCAAAAGACAAAAAAAAGAGAAAAAATATAAGAAATAATAAATTAAAATACCGGAAACATAACTTTTCTTCTCACGTGTGTAACAATAATAATGGGGGAAAACAGAAAATTCGCGAATATGGGCAAAAAACTCCGGAATTGACTACTTAAAATTAAATAAATAAAAATATAATTCAATTTTTTTAAAAATGTACGGCGTGAGCTCCCTCTTGCATTAATCCATCAATTTACCAAATTTAATTGTAAGTCAAACCGTTTGGAAATGCATAAAGAACAAAAACCGAACATGCATGCATACATACGAAGAAAAAAACCTCTTTTCTACAATAGAATAATTTCCGTCCAATACTTGGAAGATCCCATAATTTATCAAAATGATCCGTATTTCATAAAAGAAAAAAAAAGAATACACAAATTAAAAAAAATGCTGACAAAATATTAATAATAACATCAGATATTGCAATAATTCACCAAAAATATCTCCTTGAAATGGAAAAATAAACTAATTCTGGTTATAACTCCTATTTGATATTAAATCAAAGAAGCAAACAGTATCTATCCAGTGTGGATGCTAATTTTTATTTCTTTTTTTGTAAAGACAGGTGAAGGAAAATTTACGATCTCACAAATTGTCTGAATCTCTTTGGCACAAAGCCAAATTCCTGTGCGTCTTCCACATTTGCGTACAACTCATATCTATCTACTGAGTATCTAATTTAACTAATAAAGGGAACGCGATCCTGTTCATAGACTAAATTTCGGTTCCACGGAAATTTAAATGTAAACATCCCGCTGCCTGGCACTTGCGCAGAAACGCGGATGTCAGTAAATGACCGATTTTCATTAGTAGTCATCGATGCTTTATTGTACTTACGATAAAAGACCAGCGAATATTATCTCGTCTGATAAGAATTATCAAAATAAAAAAAATTCCGGTTTTAGAATAAATATGCCTTGCTTTTTCGGATCTCGAGGAATCCCCAGGTCCTAGCGAAACCCTACCCTTTTCTGCCAGCCCCACCCCTCCTTCGGAACAGAGGAAAGATTGGTGATTGACAGCGTTACCATAGCAACATCCTTTTTGCCACCCCTCCCTCTTCTTCCCAAACTAGAAAAAAGAATGGTGACTGACAGCGTTCCCATAGCAACACCCTTTTTCCGGTGGTGGAATTCTCAAGACAGAGTATATTTCGAATTTTTTTATGGACTTTTCAAGGACCCAACGAAAAATCAAGTACTTTTCCGGGACCCCGAGTACGGCAAATAAAATTCAAGGAGTTTTCAAGGATTTTCAAGGACCGTGGGAACCCTGTTTAACCTTCAAAAGAATTCGCGAAAATTTTAAAGTTGAAAAGCATGGTATATAAAAATGTACAAACGTCTCTATTGAGCAATTTGGTAAAAATGTTTTCTGACTTTGGAAAGCTAAAAGTAATTTGACTTCTAAAGAAATATAAAAAAATAATGTATGTAGAAAAATTTGTTACGTTATTTAATTCTGTAAAATGGCATTTTAAAAATATTTTGTCATTCAGAACTATGCAACATATTTAGAAAATAAAATCAAGAAACGACCATCTTGATATTTCAATAATGTAAATACAATTTATTATTTTATTTATTTTATAGGGAAATGTTATTCCTTTCGAAAACCTTCACATGCTTAGACAAAATTAATTATATGTTTTTCTGTTCAAGATGCAATTGGTTATACAAACAATCACTTCTAAAAATATACGTATATCCTCCAAAATTTCCAGTGCAAACTATCAGGGAAAATGCATTTTTATTGAATTAAGCGAAAAAAAATTCGAAATAAAAATACTGAAGTTATTTTATAGTATTTTAGTTCGGGACAAATGATATGACATGATTTTCTAAAATGAAATACCAAGTTTATCCTTTCATAAGTTTAGACAAATTTTCAATTAAATTTAAGCAAATTCAGTTTTAAAAAAATCATCTATTTAGGCAATACATAGAAGTGAATTCCAAAAATCTCCTATCGATTAAACTCCCAAAAGTGCTTTTACATTTAATGAAAACTTATCGGTAATAAGTCTCCTTTATTTAAAATAAAGTTTATGCTTTGAAACTAAAATTCTTTAAATAAACCTGTACCGAATGTCCTGTTAGTTTCATGTTATGTGTTTGAAAAAAAATCAAACGTATCGTGACAAAATATTGGCAAATTCGCCTACATACAAAAATAGTCTGAGAAACTAGCTAGTTTATAATATAAAAAACTTCTTCAATCAACTCCGAAAACTTAAAGGTTTTCTTTTCGAAATCTATTGTAATCCTGTATTGTATGTTGTATCTAAGTATTTAAAATATTTGACAAAATATTAGAAAAACTCCTATCGGCATGTGATCAAGTGAAAAAATATTTCTTGAACAGGGATTGAAATATATATCCAACTATAATATCTAATTATGCAATACAATACCAATTATACAATAATAATCATTTAATACAAATAAATGACAGAATATCCAATACATACATGCAATTGAATTATTGAAATTCATCTCACTCTGCAATACAACATATTGAATTAAATCAATGCTAGATATGTAGTATATTGTCAAGGTAAGTAACTTAGCTGAAACTGTGCTGTATGAACACATTTCCAATTAGAAGAGACTATTCCGGTACACACTTGCCCACCATATATCAGTTGCTTATTACATCAGGCATGTGCATAGTCTTAACTTATGAAACCGACTGTCTGAAGGTGCAAATATGCATATCGGAATGACTTGAATAATTACAATCCACGTGATCTTAGAATAGATCAATCAATACTCGTTACCTTACTACTTGGAATCGGTTTCGAATGAGAGTTACAACAAGAATACATCTGTCTTGAATGCTCACTTGCGAAGATGCATCAGGATTCTGTTATTTTCTATGACTATGATTTTGATTTCATTTCGAAATAAATGCCATTGTTGTTTCAGATGCTGAGCTGCATATTGTTATGATAAATTTTGATAAAAATATGAACACAATACTGTCCACTTGTGGACGTGCATGTATAAACAGCTCACCACATTGTCAGCAATTTTAATATTGTGTCGAAATGTTTGATAGAGGAAATTGGCCGGCGTTTGAATTACTCAGCGGGAAAATTTGGAAAACCTCTAGGCGATATACGAAACGTTGGTATAAAACTTTTGGATGAAGTATATATATAACGTTTCTTTTTATTTCTATCTTTTTTAGTCTCTTTGAATACTAATGATTTTATTAGCAGCGCCTGGACGATAAGAGTTCAAAAATTTCCCATGACTGGTAATTTTTTATATTTCTATAAATCAGTTTCAGATATGAAAATGATACATGTTATTATTTGTTTATCGAATTATTTTGAATAAATATTACATAATCTCCCTTCAAGCAGCTGTCTTTGTTCATTCACTAAGTATTTTCGATACGATAACTAAGGTATCGCCGATACCTCTATATATGACTTCCACATGTTGGAGTCGCGTAGTAGTACTTTTGGCCTCGTGTTTGAAGGATCTATGTTCTCAAACTTGGTTCTGCCAACGGCGCACATTGCATGCATTTGCCATTTTAACTCTACCACCGTATATCAGGCATCTTCTAATTTGTGTGGCATGAAAGTTTAGAGAACTAGATTCCATCTCAAATGTGGTCCTCATAATCTGACAAAGTGGTTTGTTCCAAAATAGCAATCATGCATCTTTAAAATTAGACTTTAATCTAACTCAGCTATACTAAATGCCAAACATTTATTATTTGAGTACCTCAAACACTACATAGTATTTTAAAAAATCCCTTTTCGGCAAGCTTGAAGGCAAAGGTAGATTCCTTTACGTTAATGTTACAAAAGTCATGAAATATTTCATATTGATCAATACAGACATAGCCAATGACTTTATTGTTTCTACACATTGCAATATTTACGCTGTGATTCTGTTTTCATGTCATTCAATTTTTTGCTATATCAGGGTTTTATCATTCCATTTTTCATTCCGAAAAGTTATGATAGATTTATCGGTCAGTACATTTGTCAATTTTTTTTATATCGCAACATATAATCATTCAACAGGTAGGAGTCATAAAGAAATAAACATCTCAGCAGTGCAAATATCTCCTCGATAACATTAAGCCAGCCTATCTGAAACAGTAACAAGAAATTGACTCTTGGCACGAATGAAGAAAGACTCTAGATTTAAAAATTAATTTATTTAATCTAGGTTACAATATAATTGTGCGAACATTACTTTGTCATATGGTAAAATCACATGACATGGAAACACTTAAATGCTGCTAAAATGGGCTCATTTAGAGAACTCCCTGGTTACACAGAGATAATAGTCACTAAATTCTTAACATATAAGAGAGTAAAATTATTAGACATTGTGTGTGGCAAATTTAATACGTGTTTTTAAAGCATAGGATATGAATGCAGCCAATTTAAACAGTAAATTTAAATCTCCATCGACGGTTAAAAACAAATACTCAGGCAGAAGATCCCAAACAATTTTAAAGTTAAGGAGATATTTTTCAATAGTGAAAAGGATAAAGGAAACTCTTATTTAAATATCTATCGTTTTTGGCTACTTTATATTGATTTTATTAAACAAATCATGGTCCCGCCATGTTTAGTTAAATATCAAATTAAAGTATTCTGTCAAAAAACCTATTATCAAATTAACTATTAAAATTATTTGATTAATTAACTAATTAATTAATTAAAGTTAAAAATTAATTGTTACAAAACTTCACTAAAACCTATTTCATATGTCATTAATCTTTATCTTATATTTATCCAATAATTATATTAATTTAAATAAAAGTCACTGTGGCTATGTATGTATGTTCCACATCTCCTCCTAAACCACTGGACTGATTTCAATCAAACTTTTCAAACTTTTTATTTAAGAAAAAAGAAAGGTCACCTTTAACTTTTCAAAGCCTAAAAGATGCTTAAAATTTCACTTAATTAAAAATTAAGCAAGGCGTTTTTCCGCGATGTCTTTCATTTCCATAAATTTGTTTCTCTCATTTTAGTATTTTTTTCAAAATTAATTTTAAACTGAATTCGTAACAATATTCTTGTTGATCAAAAATAATACGAAGAATTGTTTCCAGAAGAAAGAAGGCTAAAAGAAAATTTTAAAAGTAGACGATTTAACAATTTATATCGGGACCAGCTATTGATTTATTTTCACGCTTTAAATTAATGAATAATTGAATAGTTAATTTAATTGTTTCAAAATATTCATTAAAACCTTTCATTGACTTTAGTAATTGTTAACAAAATTTGAAGTACCTATATAACAAATAATAACGTATGAAGAAAACGGATGTTTTTAAAAATCGTCTGGTTCAATTGATATTCTCATTTTAATTGCAAGCATTTTAGATCAGAAAAGGAATTTGTATATTATAATATTTATACAATAGTAATTTTTACATTGAAAATATTAAACATGAAAACATTTTAATACGCAGCAAAGCCAGGTATATCAATTAATAATTATAATTAACAAAATTTAACAAAGATATTAACTATAAATTAATTAGTCATAAATGAATTATATATTATACCGTATAAAAAGTGAAAGTGAATGCGGTTGATGGGAACTCATAACTTCTAAGTAATTCTTGCTGTCAAAAAACTTTCAATATAAAAGTAGTTTGTTATGATAAGGTGATAATTCCCCTAATTGAAATTTTCTTTTTATCTTCAATCTTAACGAAGCTATGGGGAAATGATAAATTGGGGGGGGGGGTTTTGAATATCGCTTTTCTGTTCATAACTTATAAGCAATTCTAGCAGACAAAAAACTTTTAGTATAAAGTTGTTCGTTATCATGAGGTGATAATTCGCTTAATTGAAAATTTTTTTCGTAACAGAGCTATGGGGAAATGATAAGTTCAGGAAGGGATTGAAAATGGCTTTTTAGCTCATAACTTCGAGGAAATTGTGGCTATCAAAAAAGTTTCAATACAAAAGTTGTTTGTAGTGATAAGGCAATAATTCACCTAATTTGAATTTTCTTTCTATCTTGAATCGTAAGGAAATTATGGGAATATGAAATTTTCAGTCCCCCACCATTTCCACCCCCTTTGAGCTGGTTAGCCCATCTGTGAACTCGGCCGAGATTTTCACCGTCCTTATAACATATCCGTCGCCAGTTAAAATCTAATCAAAATTACTCTAGTTATCGTGTTTACAAAATAACACGGGCCAAGGCATTATGCATATACTTCTCTACTAATAATAATAAGGAAAAGAACATTTTGCCCTCTATTCTCATAAGTATTGGAGCTACAAGAATGAAAGAGGGTGGAAGAAACTGCAAATGACGAGAGCTTTCCAACAAGGGGTAACATGCCTAGGTTAAAACGTATTTTACGTTAGGGGGAGAGGAGGGGAAGGGTGGGAAAATCACTTTTCAGCTCATAACTTCTAAGCAATTGTAGCTATCGAAAAAGTTTAAATGCAAAAATTGTTCGTTTTGATAAGGCAATAATTCGCCTAATTTGAATTTTCTTTCTATTTTCAATTGTAAAGGAATTATGGGAAAATGAAAATTTCCACCCCCCACAATTTCCACCCCCTTTGAGCTGGATAGCCCATCTACGAACTCGACCGAGATTTTCACTATCTTTACAACATATCCCAAGCTGGTTAAAGTTACTTCAAAATTACTCCAGTTATCGTGTTCACAAGATAACATGGGAATATATATATATATATATATATATATATATATATATATATATATATAAATTTTTAACGAAGGGTGGTTTTGGGTTCTAGGGGTCATGATCGATGAAGATCTGCAGAAATTTTCCGAAAGTCGTGTCATGAGAACCATTGCAATAGGTAGACTTCCTATAAGGAATCTACCTAAAAGTTCCCGAAGAATAAGCTCCCATATAGTAACATTTTTCATTTATATCTTTTAATTAAAATGCCAAGAGAGTCTAATCGATATCTGCAAAAATAAAACTTAAGCCGATCATGATGAAACAATTTAACCTCACATATAATTGTAGTTGCTATATTTAGCAATTAGGCATTCATTTAAGCGAACTACTTTTCGTAAGACATTGTTTAAAATACAAGTGGATGTAAACAAATCGAAAGCATTTAATAAATTTTATACTAATGAAGTAACCAACTGAATTAGAAATTAACTTCTGAATTTAGCTGGCTAGATTCCTCAATGAAGGAACTTTGTTAACTCTTACATGGTTAAGAAAGTTTTAAAATTAGTTTCCTTATTGAATAACAATTGGCTTGACTCTCTAGTTTATTTTAAGGCGGACATTTTCATCTCATTAGAGGTTTTGCTTTCTAGTTTTCTAGAAACAAATAAAGATTTTAAAATACCTCCCAGGAAGATATCCAGCTATCGGTATTGTTAACAGGCTTTTATTGATTTGTAGAAAATAAATCATTAATATAATGAATCAAAATCTTCTTGATTAATATAGAAAATTACTTCCTAATTTTGCTTCGATGAAAATAATAAGTGATTCCCTGCGGGTTGTTAATGCTAACAGATAACGAATGACATTCTGTATTTAAAGTATGTAAATAGATTATTTATGCAATATCATTACTTGTATGATAAATATAACTAACTTTTTCTAAAAGTATTAAGAAACTGATTTGATTTTTTCTTTGCTATTTAAGTTTTAAAGCTTATTCCTCGTTTCGTTTCAGCGTAATAAAAGTTGATTAGCTAAAGTTATTAAATGGTTTAAAGATAACGAAAATTAATGAATATATAAAATATAGTGACATATGCTTGGAGCGCAAGTTCTTCATTTTCAGATAAATATCCCATAAACTAAAATTAACTGAAAACTTTAAGACTTCTGGGATACAAAGTAACTTTAATTTCATTTATTTAATAATAATTTATTCTCGGCAAATTTCATTTTAGGCAATAAATTAATGCATGCAAAATATGTGGAGGAAAGTTTGCGCAGATTTTTATAATTTTTTACCCATTTTATTCAAATATCATGCATAACAACTTTATGAATGAAGTTAGGCTCTAAATTTTAAAAGCAACGTAGGAGCCAGAAGAGGAATAATGAGATAACGAATGTAATAATAGCCACGAAGTTATATCTGAACTCGTCGATTGCAGAAATTTATGAGTTTTGAGATGAAAAGCTTCCTTCTATAACTATGCCAGTTCGGAATACATGGGAAATCCATTTATTGAGCAAAATAATCAAAAATACCAGATATAAAAAAACAACAAATAAATGACAGAATAACTGGGCCAAGTTAAAGATAAGTACCTTACATAAGTGGAATAAAAATGATAACTTGTTAAATTAACGTCCCTGTTAGAAGCTACATGTGGGTCATTTAGGGATGCAGCGCGTCATTTCGAACCGTGATGAGATGCCCAGATGAACAACAGTGTGCGCTGGCATCGCACTCTCCAGACTTAGACATCATGCCAATTTGAGGAAGTTGGACCCCACACCGAAAAACACGATTTAAAAAGCACCTCTCACACATAAACGGCAGATCATCGGTATAATCGGGCCTTGGAGCCGACTTCCAACCACAATGACACTCGAAATACCTGGACGTTAAAAAAAATAGAAATAAAGTAGTAACTTTACTCTTACTTTTTTTCCAACTTTACAAAGTCTTCCTCTGCATGTGAAGATGATGCAGATGTTGTACAAACAAGCTGTTAGGAATACTCTTTATCACCGAAGTAATCTGGCTGTCCTCTGATTACCCTTTTAGATAATTAATTTCTCTGTCATTTTGTATACGCACATGTGTGATGGTGGTTTATTAATAACTAGCCGCCTTTGGTGACCAGCTGGTTCGCCAGATTATTACGTGCTATAAGTTCAGTGGTCTACTCTGTAGAGTGCCAACACACACACACGATCATTGATTTTACTTATTATTAGTAGGGAATATAGAAAACAGCAATGATCAACCCCATGGGAAGAGACCCCTAAATATTAACTTGCAACGATTTATTAATGAAGTGACGTTTTCTTATTTCTTCGATAATTCCAGCTTTAAAAACATATTGTGAAATTTTTGCCTCGAGTAATATAAATATATATAATTTCAAAATCAAACATTTTTTAATGTACTATAAGGCAGAATATTTTATTTCAATTATTTTCTATATTTTAGTATTTAATTTGTAATTATTTATTATAAATATTAAAGAAATTTACAATCTGATGTTTCTCAAATCCACCACCACGTGGCGGCAATAGTACGGAGTCAAAATTTAATTAAAGGAATCGATTAAATGATGATGAATTGTGTATTATTATTGAAACTATACAAGTATACGACGTTTCTTAAATCGGCACTGAAAGAAAAATTAATTACAAAATCCGGCAAACATGAAATAATCTTTGCTGTATCTATAATTTAAAAAATATTAAAAGTAAGCTTCTATTTATTAATGTTGGCACTTAATGAAACGCTTCTCTCTTTTTTATTCAATGATGCTTACATATTTTTAAGAAATATCACCGCCATGGTTTATTTATAAAACTTAAACCAATAACTTTCTTAATCTGTAATTATTTTGAAACAGCAAAAGATAAATATTTTCCACAATTTTTAATTACTTTCAATAACTACTTTCTTTTAAAAATCATTCTTATCTTTCGAATAGAGATAACAACTGCGAATGAATGAAAACAAAAGGAAAGTAACTGAGAATGTAACTCAATTGATTGCAACATTCTTTTTGTTTCTTAATTCAAACAAAGTCAAATAAATTTTTCAATACAATTTCTAAGGATAATTAAAAACATAAATCACAATAATTACTTTGATAACAGATTAAATTCAAATCCTCGGTTCATTCACAGAGCGCAACAACAACAAAAATGTGGAACTTTAGATCTTTTGGAGATAATTAATTGAATATTTAAAAAATATTCTTTTTTCATCTGCAACAAGTTGTGCTTGTAAGTCAGTTTAAGCAATTAATTTGAGATAGAAAATTAACGATTCTTTTTATATCTTTTCATTGGTTGGATGAAAATTGTGACTG